>JAPMLY010000005.1:560000-572500 GCA_026401115.1 Tetraselmis chui
GCTTAGTGTACCGTCCCTCGAGCTCGACGTCGAACGTGCTCGCTATGCTTCATTCAATGCGACCCTCGTCAACATGATTACTGATTACGAGCCCGAGTCGCTAGGTCATATATGTACGGTCTCATCCGATAGGAACAAATGAATGTTGCCTCTTCTACTTAACCGTGGGCGGTCCAATTGCGCAACTCGTATGATACGATCTCCACTATGGGCGGATTTTCGGAACCGGATCTCGTGGTGTTGACTAAGACAATAAACCAAGACCATTCCGATTATGATGGGCCCGATGTCGAGTTGGTGGTACCTCCGGTCAACAACGCGGTGGCGCTCGCTACCCAATTGACTTGACTACAAGTTTCGACTCCCGATGCTCTCACTCGATTAAGAGACTACGGGGGCCACATTCAACGGGGAATTTCGCGCATTCTTCGTACCCGGGCCTACCTTGACCTCTTGGCGTTCTGCAAACCTTCCCCACCGGACTATATGAGGGTGATTTCGGGTACGGGTCGCGGGGCTTTGGCTCTCTTTTTCGCCTCATATGAGTCTAGTTTCAATGTGCCATCCGATTGCTATACGATGGCAGCTCACCGGGTGCTTGTCTTGACTGCGGAGCGCGCCTCTCACGCTCGAAAGTGCCCTCGGTGCAATGAGGCCCCTTCAGAGTCTCGTAGGTCTAGATCGTCGTCGATGGTATCGGGCACCTCTATGTCGGATGAGCGCTCCACATCTGCTATGCTTATGGACCACATCCCCCGATGCCCGTGCTCTTGGTATGTTATCCAACTCCACGACCAGATTTTCCACGTGCTTGAAGAGTTCATGCTTGAAGCAGGGGCTACTAAGGGGCGGAACTTGCGGTTGGAGGTCCGCCGTATTCGGTCGGGAGCTTCTCGAGATCGCCTTGGGGATGTGGTTTGGTTAGACTTCATGGCTCCGCACCGTCATCTTGTTGTTGATGTGACGGTTACAAGCGCTCGCACGAACAACAATGTTCCCCGTATAGGTGTTCGTCTCTCTCTAAGACTAGGGATCGATGGTATCGTCGATATTTTTCAAGCGCATTTCGCTGGGATTTCGGGTACATTTCGCATTCGGGATCTCCGAAACCACCACGAAATACGTATAGTCAGTCCGGATATAGATAGATATAGTCCGGATGATATCATCGATCCCTAGCCTTATCGTCTCCCACTTAAGGGCAGCCTCGCATTGGAAGCTCAACATGGCAAACTTGATGCGGACTTCCGCACTTTTGCTTTGCTTGGCACGCCTTCGGTTCAGTCGGTCCATGACTACTATCCCTTCGATATGGAGGATGGGGGCCGGTGGGCGCCGATGGCGGCTGAGTTGGTTGATCGCACGGCTATTTTTGTGGCAGCTCGTCGCTTCCATGGCATGGGTGCTGTTGACTCTTGCTCCTTGCGCTATGACGATTATGTCCGTATGCAACATTTCGTTCGTCGAACTACTTTTGTTCCTTTCGGCGCTTTTTGGGGGGATGTGCGACGTGAATTCGTGCAACGACTTTCTGTTGCTCTTCATGGTACATTGGGTTCCCATTTCCGCGATGTTGTGCAGGAGGGTAGTGTTGATGCTGTGGCATGCCTTCCTGTTCCTCGGGCTTAGGTTTTTGTCTCTTTTCTTCTTTTTGCTTGGTGGCCTGCACTGCTATTTCTTGTAAGATTTTTTTGATTTACTTATTTGATTGTGCTGCAGCACGCGCAGATCGTCGATTCTGACTCCCGAGTCGACGCGCCACTATTGATATCTGTCGCCAGCTCGGATTGACTCTACCGAATAAATCACACACACGTCTGATCCCCATCACACCACAGTACTCCTCAACGTTGACGCCCTCGAACACTTCTCAAGAGGTCATCGCAAAACTCACGTTGTTCATAGCTTCAAACCTACAAAGATAAACAGTTTGTGCTTGTGAATCCGCCGTGAACAGCTGTTGCCCCCCACCATCCGCCCCGTCAGCGCGTAGAACCCTTACATCTTCACCGGTACCGGCCTCGTATCGACGTCGGATCGAATATTCCAGTAACATCAACCGCCCGGCTAAACAGGCCACCCACCACCCGCCGCCCCCAACCTATTTCTCCACCATGGGCGCAAGGTTCTCCTCCTTCAAGCAAGCCCAGACTAAGGCGCATAACGACAGCTTTGAGTTCGATATAGCTACCGTCGACTCGCCAACCCTGCGCGACAGTGACGTCCTCGTGAAGGTATTCTGTGCTTCCCGACATATTTCTCCGTTACATTTCTCGCAAACCGACTTTCAGCACACACGCGTGCAAATCGTACTAGACGAGTCCTTGGAACTCGCCCCGTATCCTTCAAAGAGGCTCCCTGAATTTTTCCATCGGTGTTTATTTTCACGGAGATGCGGTCAGCCCACCTTTTGATGTGGGCCGGTCGGCGAAACGCGTTCGCTTATTCGCACTGTCAGCGAACATCCTTCACAATCTATCTATATTTCCATCCTTGACACAGCTTAAACCAGGTTCGCTCGCGCGACTTTGTATTGCACATATATTTTCGCGCGACATCTTATAGAATAATGCGGCGAGGCACTCGGCCTTTATACCTACGGTTGTCGACACGTTCCCCGTTCTCATCTCTTCTATGCAAACGCATCGCCTCCTTCCCTCGCCCGGCTTTTTCGAAAACCAAGGTAGCCGAACCCTTTCTGCCGATTTCTACTACTGCTGCTGTTTCATATCAGCGAAGAGCCGTGGCTGTAGGACGCACACGTCGAAGCACCACGAGACTCACCAACTTACAGACCCCGCCACCTCTTTCACTTTTGCCGGAAACACACACGCATACCTAATGAATATATATCGGCGACACACATACCTAATAGTCCGTATCCGCAGAAGTTCTGGAGTGCGTGTATGATTCACCCATCATGCCTCTTAGAACTCCACAACTTCAGCTTTGCATACGCATACGCACGCTAGTTGTTACTTTGTGGGAAGCTTGCGCACATCTTAATGGACTAAGGTAACTTTGCCAATATTTCCTTTCCCAGAATAGTCATGAACTCCTTTACTATGGTGACCTAACTCCCCCTCTCCCCCTGTCCACCCCCGCCTCATATCTTCTCACGGGAAACTATTCCCTCCCAGATTCAACAGTCTACTTCTAATTGCGGCCACCGTTCGACATGGATGCGCAACCTGTGTGTTAACTCGCCCTGCTATGTGCCCTGCTGCCTTACTCTGAACAGGTGCATGCAGCTGCTCTGAACCCGGTGGACCATGTTGTGTCCCGCGGCGTGCTGAAGGACCTCTGGCCTGAGGCCGAGAAACTGCCCTTCACTCCTGGCTACGACTTCTCGGTCCGTCTACGCCCCCCCTCCTTTCCCTTTGGTCCTGTATCACCACAAGCTTCCCTTCCAAGACACACAGCGCAGCACCTGCTCTTGACCTTCAATAGGGAGCACCGTCCTAGCCGATGGCTGGCGTCCGTGTGGCTTCGCTGCGATGTCGTGGGAGATCTGATTGTGGATTTGTGACGCTTGCGGTTGCCGTGCAGGGCAAGATTGTGCG
This sequence comes from Tetraselmis chui, assembly GCA_026401115.1. Classification (NCBI taxonomy): domain Eukaryota; kingdom Viridiplantae; phylum Chlorophyta; class Chlorodendrophyceae; order Chlorodendrales; family Chlorodendraceae; genus Tetraselmis; species Tetraselmis chui. The sequence continues at coordinate 563,564 of JAPMLY010000005.1, forward strand.
CAAGGGTCGCGCTGTGAAGGCCTTCCATCATGGCCAGATGGTGTGTGGCGTCCAGTGGGGCACTGGGTGCGTTGTTGAACACCCCTCCTTTATGAACACACACACATAGGGACACCTACATGCGCAAGTCCAACCACATACAATTTCTTGTGGCGTACGTGCGATATGTTTATGATTAAATTTTGTGTATATTTTTTCGTAGTTTATGGCTTGTCCAGTTGGTGTCGTAGAGGGTTCATTGCTCTGCTATTTTAGGACTACCCGCTTCTCCTCCTCTCTGTTCCAAGACCCACACCCCATGATTGCGTCCCGATGCGCAATTTATGGTGATTGTATTAGAATTTTCCGATCACTGATGGCAGACTGCTGGCTAAACAGTGGAAAGACACACATGTATTCCGTGTCTACCGTCGCGTGGCTTGTGATAACTAAGGTCAACTGTCCATTTCAACCGCAGCATGGCGTGGATGTTTGGGTATCGACGTGAACATCTAATTATGCTTTCTTGTTAAGCATGTGTCACGACAACTTTCCGCGCAAGCGTACCTGAACCACACAACCTTGCCATTTCTCAGCGTCAGTTTGGCTGCGCTTCTCCTTTCTTTAGTCTTTCTACTCTTCAAACACTGCGACGAGACACGCTCATCAAGAAGAAGAAACTCAGCAGTCCACAGCATGCCGCCCTGTGATATCGTTTCAGACCTATTTTCACAGAGCCGCCGAAGGATTAATGTTCAAACAGGATTTCTGAATGCACATTTGACCATTAATCATGAAACTCGGTTTAACCTCATTCAGCTGCATATTACCTCATTCATTAGCTTTGGTTTTGCACATTTTTGTGACATATTATTGGGGTCGCAAGTGGGGCTGCTGCTGGTTGATTGGGAAGGGGCGGTCGCCGATGTCAAACCCTCATTGCGCAAACAATATATGACTGCGGTTTGTTGTTGTGGGTTTGATGGTATGCCTTTCGGTGTTTTGTAAATAATATTCGCATGTTTGTTGTCTGTGCTGTGGCTGGGCAGGTCCAAGGGCGGCCGTTACCATGCCGACGACGAGGAGGGCGGCCCCTGCGGTGGCTCCCTCGCGGAGTACATCCGGGTTCCGGTCAGCAGCTTGGTGAAGGTGCCGAAGGGCATGAGCCCGGAGACCGCGGCAGCGCTGAGCATGGTGTGCCAGACGGCCTACCAGGGACTATTTGATTACAATTCCATAAAAAGCGGCGATAAAGTTATCATCTTCGGCGGTACCACCGCGGTGGGGCAGATCGCCATCCAGCTCGCCAAAAACATGCGCTGCAACGTCTTCGCTACCTGCTCCACTGGTAAGATCGACTTCGTGAAAGCTCTGGGCGCGACGCCCATCGATTACACCAAGCAGAGCTGGTGGGAGGCGGAGAAGGGCTTCGACGCCGGCTTCTGTACCACCATCGGGGACTCCGACGCCGCGCATCTAAAGGACGACGGCGCGTTCAAGCCGGGCGCTATTCTTAGCAGCATCCTCACCGCGGGTCCCGCGACGGAGGAGGGAACTCCGAAAGTGGTCAAGTTTGTGTTCCATCAGGACGCCAAGGCGCTGCAGCAGATGGTCGACGACGCTGCCGCGGGGAAACTGAAGATAGAGATCAACAAGACATGGAAGGGACTGACGGCGGAGAATCTTAAAGAGATGTTCACGGAGCAAAAGACGGCCAAGAGTCTGGGCAAGAATGTGCTGGTGCTGTAAGCGGTCGGAGGTTGCATCACTTCCATACTGGGTAATCGTGTCGGGTGTTTGGTGCTGCAAGTTCGCGGCGAGTTGAGAATTGTCTTTCCGTTTGGTAAACCGTCGTGCTGTGGAGTGAATGGGGTGTCGAGTGTTGAGAGGGACCGGCCACAGTGAAGACGCGACGCGCGTGTCAAGAGTAGGCTGCGGTGGGTATTTTAAAGGCAGCTGTTGTGATTGCGAAGCAGTAGATGTCACGCCTATGATTGACTACTTGTTTTTTGTAAAGAAATACCAGTACAAGATCTGGAAGCGGCCATAAATCGTCGAGGCTGCCATAAACAAACTGAGGTCGAGAGCTTCCGCTCGCCGTTGCTCCTCTCGGGTGCGTTGCTTTCATTACCTCCTCTCATTAACCTGTTCTGATTTCTCAGACTGGGAACAGTGACGACTTATCCCGGTAGGGACGGAAGAGGACCGCCTGAGTTCCAGCAAGTTGCAGTAGGAACACAGCTTTCTCTACTGCATCATCTCACATCACCAACATCGACACGAAACGCCTTCCGTGGTCAGTTTGCAATGGTTCATGACGGCGGTGTTGATGGATGTGCGCTGATTTGATGTAGGTGCGCGCAGGTGTCTACATGCTAACATTCGTTTCTCATGAATAATTTAGCCCTTGTCCTATCGTATTTACTTCTATCTCGGTATCAGTCTCGATGTCAACCTCGCAAATGTTTGTTTAAAATCAAGATCATCGCGCTTGGCTGGATTCATTTTCACCTTCATTTCACTACTCGCATTCATGATCAACGTAAATTGTGGATGAGACTGTCGAATTTCGCAATGCATCTGCACTCATGAAACCAAAACTGAAGCTCAGTATACTCTTCCCACTTCGGCCAGGCTTCGGCAGTGGCATTTATCTGAGAATGCGCCGATCATCGTCACACAGACAGATCACGTGTGTGGTTGTGTGAAAGAGATATAATGTGTGTGTGTGTGTGTGTGTGTGTGTGTGTGTGTGTGTGTGTGTGTGTGTGTGTGTGTGTGTGTTTGTGAACAGGTGAAAGAACAATGTGTGTGGGTAGAGTAAACATGCAACGACTCAAAAGACTCGAAATTACAGGTGCTACCAAAGACTCCAGGGCAAAGGGAGGCGAAGGGGGCTAAGATGCTCAGAGCTCGAATTGTTGCTGACACTCAAAGTCAATAGTCTGCAAAGAAGACGAGTTGTTTCAAGTTGTAAATTGGACAGTATCAAAATAACCGCTCTTAATGTTCAAAAATTCTTACAAGAAAAAACAGTGAAGGCCACCAAGCAAAAAGACGAACAGAGGAAAAACCTAAGCCCGAGGAACTGGAAGGCTGCCACAGCGTTGGCACTGCCCTCCTGAAACGCGTCGTGGAGATAGGAACCCAGAGTGCCATGAAGAGCAGCAGAAAGACGTCGCATGAACTCACGTCGTACCGCAGTCGAATATATGATAGTCGATATTTGGTAAATCCGAAACAACATATCAGCTTGGTGGTTTCAACTGCCTTGTCCAGTAAGAAAATTTCTATATATCCAAAATTACAACATTTTATTTCCGTAAATAAATACTCATAATTCATTTACAAATCACATCTCATTCACGTCGTCATTGGCTCGAAATGATCAATAAACACCTGCCGAATAGTGCGAAACACCACCGAAGAGTGCGAAGTACCACCTGTGTCATTCACACTTCTTCAATGGAGGATGAATTTACAGCAAATAAACAAATATCGCAAATCGTTACAAGAAAAAGCAGCCGACACCAACAAAAACACGCAAAAAGAAGGAAACACGATAAAACGTGGACTTTTCTGAGTACAGTGGATGTAAGCAGTACAAACTTGTGCTGTACTGCGCACTGGAACGGAGCCACAGGTAATGCAGGTTAAGCACCAGGCTAAAAGGCAGCGACCTGTGCACAGGTCGGTCGCCATTCTCTCTCGAGTAACACTGACTGGCAATCTTGGTCACTACACTCTGAGCCTACCCAACAAGTGAGTTGTCGTATCAGGTTCCGCCTGATTGCATGGTGAAGTGCATAGAAAACCTAAGACTGAGGAAGAGGAAAAAAATAATCAAATAATGACATGTGCGGTTTTCTCTCCAACATTCACACTTCAAGAATGGAGGATAAATATGCCGCAAAGAATCTAAGGTCATGTAATCCCTACGATGTTCTATCCAACATCGTTTGGTGATTGCGAGAAGGTGCGTCAGAGGGCAATCAAATCGGTCAAGACTTGGAACGCAGCAGCGAATCCATAGCAGTGCACTGAAAAGTTTGCACTCGAGCAAAATGAGCACTAACAAGTTTAAGATACATTCTGACTCGATGCTAAATGTCATCCAAATCAGGAGAGTGACAGCCGCCGCACATACAAGTTACGGCGAATCTCACCTCGTATATGATGAAGTTAATAGATCTGAAAGACAAACCATCGCATCGCGTATTCCTCAGCGCAGCACAAAGATGCATGACTTAGTGATTTTCTGTCCATCATCGTTTGGTGATTGCGAGAAGGTGCGTCAGAGGGCAGTCAATTCGGCGGTCAGACTTGGAACGCAGCAGCGAATCCATTGAAGTGCACTGAAAAGTTTAAACTCGCGCAAAATGAGCACTAACAAGTTTAAGATACACATTCTGACTCGAAGGCGAAATGTCATCCAAATCAGGAGAGTGACATCCACCGCGCATGCAAGTTACTGCGGAATTTCACCTCGTATATGATGATGGTGCTGAGGCAATACATCTGAAAGACAAACCATCGCATCGCGTATTCCTCAGCATAGCGTCACAGGATGCATTCTTCATTTATAATGTGCATTTAAATATACTTATTTACAACATAGACCACTGATTCGCGAGCCCAGGGTCTGCCAATCGGCAGAGCAAATTACAATACGCCACGCTATGGTCTGTTTTCGCCCTCGCGCAGAAGGTAACCCATAGAAAAAAACACCGGTGTGCTCTGAATTCGAGGTGGGCAGAACATGTGCACCCCCCTCAACTCTACCTTCGAACCGAGAACCTATCGTGCTCAAGCATTACCCTCTAGTGCTCCTCAACAAAGGGGTCAAGAGGCTTGCCTAGTCCGTACACGATAAAGCCGATCTCGCGCAGCTTGGTGTGGTCCAAAATGTTGCGCCCGTCGAAGACAAAGGCGGGCTTGACCATAGAGTCGTACGCCCTCTGCCAGTCAATAACCTTAAACTCATCCCACTCGGTGATGATCGCCACGGCGTGCGCGCCGTCGCAGGCAGTGTAGGCATCGTCGACGGTGGAGAGCTGGGTCGGGTGCGGGTTCTGTCCGGCCGCGGTGTTGGGGTGGTCCCACTCAAACTTGGCAGTCGCCATGTCCTTGAAGATCTGCTCAGTCTTCACCTCAGGGTCATACACGCAGCACTTGGCGCCGTCGTTGATCAGACCCTTGCAGACGTCAATAGCGGGGGTCTCGCGCGTGTCGCCGGTATCCTTCTTGAACGCAAACCCGAGAACGGCAATCTTCTTACCGCTGATCGTGTTAAACATAGATCCAATCATGCGCTGCACGAAACGGTTCTTCTGGTAGTCGTTCATGATGATGACCTGGTGCCAGTACTCGGCCACCTCCTTCAGCCCCTCGCACTGGCATATGTACACCAGATTGAGAATGTCCTTCTGGAAGCACGAGCCACCAAAGCCGACTGAGGCGTTGAGAAATTTCGATCCGATACGCGAGTCCGTGCCGAGGGCACGAGACACCTGCTGCACATCCGCGCCTGTGGACTCGCACAACGCAGATATGGAGTTCACCGAGGAGATACGCTGCGCCAGGAAGGCGTTCGCGACCAACTTAGAGAGCTCAGAGGACCACAAATTGGTGGTCAGGATCTGCTCGCGGGGGACCCAGTTGGCGTAGACGTCCACGAGCGCCGCAATGGCCGCGCGACCAGCCTCGCAGTCGTCGCGACCACCAATGAGAACACGGTCAGGGGCCTCTAGGTCAGGCACGGCAGTTCCCTCGGCCAAAAACTCGGGGTTGGAGAGGATGCTGAAGGTGACGCCGGGGTGCACGCAGTTACGCTTGAGGACCTTTTCGATGGCGTGGGCCGTCTTGACCGGGACGGTTGACTTCTCAACGACAATCTTGTTTGAGGTTGAGACGGAGGCAATCATACGCGCAGCTGACTCCCAGTAGGTCAGGTCAGCGGCGAAGCCGGCGCCAACACCGCGAGTCTTGGTTGGCGTGTTCACGCTGCAGTGAAAGGCAGGGGTGAGCAAGCGAGTCAGTCGGTTACTGAAAGAGCTTTATGTTGGGACAGGCAATACGTACGCAATCCCTACGCCGTCAAGCGAGAAAAACGAAAACCTAATTTGAGCTTGAGATAGGAAAACTGACGACGAGCTCTCGTTCCGCTACGACCAGACAAGACCAGCCCCATGCAGTGTCATCCAATGCATTCCATGCGCCCGCGGCAAAGCATCCAAACGGTGAGATAGCCTGACCGTCAGTATAGGCTGGGTGGGTCACTGTGGTATCTAAACCCCGGTCAACTATCCGACACGTCGCGCGGGGTATCCGGTGTTTCACTACTACACAGCTGGCAAGGGCGGAGGACCGTCAGCAAACGGAGGCCGCGGGTGTGGCTGTTGGTCTACGAGCAAGTTCCTCAGACTAACACTTGCAAAGACATCAAGACCTTTTTGCCAGCATAACGCGAACTGTCGAGGGGGGGACCTAGGCTCTGGCACGGCGGTGGCGGCCCCGCGGGGCCGTCAGGCCACGTACGCTGACGACGGTCAAATACTGCACTGTGAAAATCCTCACCTTACAAAAATAATGTCTGCCTCTGCGACGTGCTTCTCCACCTCGGTGGAGAAGAAAAGGTTACGGCCGCGGGCTGCGTCCACCACATCCTTGAGACCAGGCTCGAAAATGGGAAGCGTGTCGCTGTTCCAGGCGTCGATACGGTTCTTGTTGATGTCCAGGACCACCACCTCGATATGCGGACACTTCTTCGCAATCATGGCCATGGTGGGGCCGCCTACATAGCCGGCACCGATACAGGCAATTTTCACCATCTTTGCTGGTTGGAAGAGAAGGGCGTGTTGAGGGTAGTTTCGAGCCAGTCAATGGCTGAGGGAAGCTTTAGAATGACGGCCCTGGGTGGGAGTGGTCTGGAAAATAGGTCCGGTGCGGTCCGTCCGCCAAGGGACGCGACCTGGTTGACGAGCTGGCGAGCCGCGACCCAAACAATTCAGCGGGGCTACGACGCTCCGCGGTTAATTTTTTGTTGTTTCGGTTGGCGCGGGACGCACATATACAGAGGTAATGTACAACAATCAACTGCTTTACTTCTTCAGAGCATTGATGCAGAGCATGATACAGTACGTCTGAAAAACCTACGTGGTTCCTTGTATGTTCATGCTGTGTCTCACGTATACGCCCGGTTGACAGCGCATCCATCGATTGTGTATATACACAGATACGAAAGTACTGATAATATCTAGGAAATGTAGCATAGTCTGGTGATGATTCGGACATTCCCGGTACCTGTACCACCATCAGTATTTGTATACATACGAGTATGGGTAATATAAATAAAAGGTTAGTGAAAACAATTCCTTACAAGATTTTTGAATCCCTTACAAGAAAACGCAGTGGAGGCCACAATACAATATGAAAGGTAGTGGTCGTTGTCGTTCAATATGCTCATATATAGTGTAAATTGCTTTCAGAAACGATTATGGTATCGGTCGCCCGCGATGTCATCGTCATCACAAATTACGAATCTCCAGTCGAAAGTCGGATGAACTACCTGTAGCGAATGTACTTTTGGTTACAAGAAAAACTAGATGAGCACGGACAGGGAAAGTGGGAGGGGAAACAAAAGGGCAAGAGTGACAAGAGGATCACGGAATCCAAAGCACGGCAAAAAGAAAGCACTACATTGTGCACAAAACTAGCAGATTGAACTAAGGAAACTCCTAGGCCGCGTCGAGAATGCAACACGTGGAGGCGACAAGCGGCGCCTCACGCGCCGCTCGAGGAAACACGAGGACGCTTGCGGCTCATGGCGCGGGTGAAGAGCGCCGTAGCAGGAGAAGGCATCCCGGCCGAGGAAGAAGCGGCCTCGACGCCGTCCGCAGCGGTGGACAAACCGCGCAAGACGTTGTCCGCGTGAGCAGCATGGACGGCGAGAGAGACCTTTCGACGCCAGGAGGCCAACAACTTGCCCACATGCATCCCTTTAGATGCGGCTGCCTGCTTGGCTAGCTCCGTCAAGAAAGCCGTGGCGTGGCCGCCGAGAGTACCAAATTCCGTGAAAGCAAAGGGAATGAAACGGATGTCGGGCCGACTCCTCACCCCTTCGGAGTACTTCTCGAACTTGGTCTTCTCAGCACGGCGGAGAGCGACTTCGGGTGACGGGGGGCTAGAAACGCCGAACAAACCGAACAAAGCGAACAAACTACCTGTAGCGATGAGTTGAAAGTATTGCAAGAAGCACTATTCCCCTCTAGTGCCTCGGGGATATGTGTATGATAAGTACTACATTTGTATGACTAATCGTACACCAAAGTCTCGTAAAAAACGGGTCAGCCCCACGTGAGGAAAAGTTAGTACTTCGTCAAATTTTGGCAGCGTGTACGTGAGGGTGTTCTGTGCTTAACTCCGTTGACTCTGAACCTGGGGTGGTGCGGAAGCGGTTCAAACGTGCAATTTGCCGAGATCGCATGTCGGCGACCCACCACCACCACCGTGAGGAAAACCGTAACAACAGGAGCGCGCGTCTCCGCCCGTAGAGCCCCCCTTTAGCCCCTAAATGATGGTGCACAACGACAACAATGACCGAACCTACGGGATAGTCGGCGAGTCTATCGGTGAAGGCCTGTGGGTGGTAATTTGGGATAGCATGCCGCCGAAACACGAGTCGGCTCGAGCTTTTCGCGTCGAATCCGACAACGCAGGCCGTTTAACCCAAGCACCAACACAAACCAGCAACGCACAACGCGTTGCAATGCGAATGCCCTTTCAACCCCCCCGGCCAACGGTGCAAATTCCCGGTGCAGTTACGGAGAGTGCGTTACTAGTACCAATTATTACGGGGTCGGTAGTGAGTAATACCGGTCCGCCGACTATCGAACCCACACTACCTATCGACCTTATGTCGTGGGGGTCCTCCGCTAACTCTAGCTCCAGCGGCACATC
>JAPMLY010000005.1:577500-650827 GCA_026401115.1 Tetraselmis chui
GTGCAAGACACACATCCGCGGGGAGGCCGTCGTTGCCGTTATTGGGGAGTTGAACTAAAATCGTGGGTTCCGTGATAGCCTCGAGGCCAACCCCGGGTGCACCACGAACCTCGGAGATGATTTCCGAAATGGCCGCCACTGTCAAAGAGTGAGCGGTATGAACCGAAGCATCTCCGCCGCATCCTGCCAGTGGTCATCAAATGCAGTGGCCCACGCGTCATCCGACATGTCAACACCCGCCGACTCGGATGCGCCCCGTATAGCTTGAACCGTTAGATGACAAGAATTACAAGCAGTGGTTGAACGAAGAGTGGAGACTAAGTGGGATAACGGTAAACGACGATGCGACATACTGCGACGTAGTCGTAGTTTTCATGGATCTTGTCACGGAGCTCACCGAGGCGACCGGTTGTAGGAGGGTCCGCAGTCATAATCGCAAAGGCGCCGTGGCTGAGACGAGATGCAAACCGCCTAGACTCCGGCCGCGAACGGTTAAAAGACGGGGAGTGAGGTTGGCGAAGCGAAGCAAATTTATGCTCTCGCTAATTTCGGCTTGTAGCTTTGGAAATATATCCGTGGCAAACGCGGAAAGGGGTACAAGCGAATGCATGCCATCAAGGGGCCGAATAATGCCCTTGTTGGTTGATCGGCGTTCAGCTACGCAGCCTGCGCGAGTCACCGTCGGACGTTTTGAGGGAAGTGTCGCTAGGGCCGTGGTTATGAGGGATTCGGTCTCGGAGAGAGCATGATAAGCGCACGTGGTATCCAAGTGCGTCCACGCCATAGCGACCTCCGACGACCGCATGGGTTTGTTGTTGCAGCCGTCTCCATCCGGTGCACTAGGCCGGCGTGACATCGTTGTGATCATTCCAGTCGGCTTCATCGAAACATCATTGTGGGTATCCACGCGCACACGAGCGTCTTGCGCTTTAAGAAAACGGTTTGTTAGCACTAGCATCCCGTTACGTAGTGCTTTTGTACAAGGCAACTATAGTTGTCATCCAAGTACTTTGTGTTCTCCTATTACCAGTTTTCTCACGTCGATTTCCGGCGGTCGCTACTATGTACTACCAGTATATTGATTCCAAAAAGTGCATGAAGTGACGACTTCACATCTCCGCCTATATATATTTTGTACGTTTGTTGTTTGACACCGCACCGCTCACCATGGCAACTAGCATCATACCCATCTGAAAATACTAGGCGCATGATCCACCTTACTTCCTTTTTCATTGTGAGGTGCTACTTTGGTTAGGCTAAGTTGGAAACCTTAGACTAATAGTAGAACCTAATCTCTGGATCTAATTATACAGCGTAGAGAGAATTAGTAAGATTGTCTTAGGAACAGGGTTTCTTACAATCTGGGTGTGGCGTAATTCTATTCTGTACCGGTCTTCTCCTCTACCAGTAAGTCCCCGTCTTAAATATCCACACCTCAGGTGTTCTAGAAACAGCCTTAGAACCTGTAGCTTGTGTTGTCTGCTAACTAAACCAAACTATTACTACTGATACAGGTTAACTGAGGTTACATGTACCGTCTATCTAACCTTATCACACAAGCTCTTAGAACTATCTAGAAGAGAACTATCGAGAAGAGATACTGCTAGTAACTCTGTACTGTCGAGGGAAAATACGGCGATACAGTTGTACTAAGGCTAGGGATCAGCCATCGATGATTTTTCGATGTTATTGTCATCAAGCAAAAATTGCCATCTGATGGTGCCATCGATATGGACACATGTGCCATTGATGGCAACACGATGACTATTGTTGAATATCGTGGATGGCAATGTTTATGTTCTTAAATATCGAGGATGACAATAATTTACTCGATAGCAGTCGATGGAATGATGATGGGAGTGCTTGTGTTATCGATGGTGTGGTGATGGGTGAGGCCTTACCATTGATGGCTGCATGATAGGTATAGTCGATGAGTCAGGGACTGGATCCGCCATTTTTTTGTTGGGTTCGGATCCATGAGTACTTGATTTTTTTGGATCCGGAACTAGTGAGTACCTCTAAAAAAGGGATCCGGATCCCGCGATTACCTGTGATTCTAGGGTTCGGACCCCGCGATTACCTACTGAACCCTGGGTTCGGACCCCGCGATTACCTGTGATTCTAGGGTTCGGACCCCGCGATTACCTGTGATTCTAGGGTCCGGACCCCGCGATTACCTACTGAACCTAGGGTTCGGACCCCGCGATTACCTGTGATTCTAGGGTCCGGATCTAGCGATTACCTGTGATTCTAGGGTTCGGATCCAGCGAGTACCTGTGTTTTTGATTCCGGAACCGAGTACATGAGTACTTCTAAATTTTTTGGTTCCGTTGGATTCGTTGGGTTCGCGATTCCAACAAGTACTCGAAGTACTCATGCAAATTGATACAAATTGCGCATTTTGGGGGAAGTTTGTACTGCAATTTGAATTTTTACATCTCTATTAGTTCTATGCGCCTGCTTATGCTTGGATCCCATACAGTAGATACGTACAATTCACTTCCCATACTTTCTGCCCGCTGCAAACATATTTAGTACTTTACAATTTAGCAAAGCTTTTGGTCCCTCCGGCAAGTGCCACAAGCAACGTATGTGAGTTTATAGCCCTCCGGCTCAAAAAAGACACTTGCCATCACAGGGAAACAGATTCCGATGCAGTACCATTTTTCACATATGATGTGACAAGTAATGCCAAATGGTTTATCGCATGGCCAGTGCGAGTCCACCAAATGAACATTAAATGCACAAAATATGGATGAAAACAGGTTTAAGACAACCATTTCTTACAGTTTATATAGACTTGTGACAACCATATTCCTCGCTCATACATAATTCAACAATTACATGAGACTAACAAGGCATCCTCTAGGCTATCTTCCTTGGTGTTCTTCTTGAACGCGTCATGCATTCGCCCCGCTTTGTTGAACAAACGCTCGCATGCAGCAGAGGTTGCAGGCATAGATAAGTACTGCCGCGCCATTAAAGCCAAGTCGGGGTACAGAGCTGCATGTGTTTTCCACCATGTCAACACACAAATGTCCTTGTCCGTTTCTTGGGGCAGCTCAAGGTAACGCTCTAAGTCATCCTTTTCCACGTGCTTGGCTGTAGAGGGCGTCACACGCCCAGTCAAATCCCCGGAAAGGAATGCAGTGAAAGACTTACTCTTCGACGACATCAATTGCTTGCCAAGCTCTGCAGCTGGATAGGCACCGCCTTCTGCCTCGCTCTCTTCCGGCTCTGTGCGCCACTGCTCTCCAAATTCTCTTCTTGCAGCCGCCAAAATTGTAGGCGCAAAGTCTGGGCGAATGCCATTGAAGTCCAGATTCTTAAACCTGCACAATTCACATTTTCAGTTGAACATAGCAAATGCACAAGTAAATTTGCATACACACACACACACAGAAACACGTAGAGAGCATACAAAATAGGTACACAAACGAACACCACACACACATACACACACATTCAGAAGTAGATGCACATACAAGCCTACACACACAAGCATATAAACACACACACACAAGGACGCTCAGATACAATCACATCTATTTATCAACATTTAATATATTTATCAGGTATATAATAGAAACACATGTGCAAAATTTAAACACATGCACACACAACCATTACAAGGTACTCACCGAATGTCCAGCAATGTCGCGATCCCTATCTTGATGTAATCGTTCTCCCTTATGTTCGTGAAAAAACGCTCAATGATTCCGGCCCGCAGACTCTCCCTTGCCTCCGCCATATGAGGCTCCATGTCCTCCGCTTCGATGGTGTACAAGTCCATATCCCTCCGCTCATCTTGCAATGAAACGGGCCTGTGTGACGACAGCTGCTCTAACAAAGTGCCTAACATAGGGTAAACAAGTGATATGGTAACATAGTCACCCTGCAGCAAATTCACAACTTGAGCCACTGGCCACAGGATCGCAGCTAGCTCTCGAATAGTCTCCCAATCCTCAGTGTTGATGGCGAAGTCCGAATACACCTTCCCATCGTCATTGGCAACGCAACCATTGGGTACCTAGTATAGAATTAATATCTCAGTAAATGAACAGTAATGCAACTTAACAATAATGCAATGAAAACACCGCAAGACAGAACTTACTTGTAACATATACTCGGTAATTGCTTCAGCGTTCTGCACAAACCACACAGCCTGAGGAAACAAGCCTAACCAACGAGTGGCTGACTTGGTACTTGGCTTACTTGTGGGAAGGCCCATCCGAGTTTGAATCTCCGACAGCTTGGCAGCGCCCAAAGTGCTCCTAGAAAAGTGGGCACTCTGACCTTGCATTGCTCGGGAACAATCCTTGATGTGCGGCTCCTCCACGAACTTGTTGACACACAACTGAATGCCATGAGTAACACAAGTATGTCCATCCAATGCACCCCGTCCTTTCTTCATGTTTGCTCCATTGTCGCACACCTAGGCAACCGTCAAACCATCTTCATTCACAGACATACATAACAAGCAAAAACAAAAAGCCAAAATCTAAACTAACTCTTACCTTACTGAATATTGATTCATACACAGTGTCCATAGCTTCGACGCCTTCCAAGTCGTCTGCTTCGACAAGCTCTCCCACATTCACTCCAGCAAGTCTGCGCTTTGTCGTTTGCAAAATATTCTCACCTGTGTGGGAAACCTTTCCGTAGGGCTCGCAAATAACCAAGCGCTTCATAAGTTGCCACGATCCGTCGATCCAATGCACCATTACCGCCAACAATGAAACAGAATTCTCCCCCCAAATATCTCCAGATATGCACGGCTTCAATCCGTCTTGAAACAACCCGTTCATCATGACTCCTGTTTCAACAAGTGTCTGAAACAAGCAAAATTAATTACCTTAGTTGTTTTTAAAGGCAATGCAGTCATACATTCAAATAAACCAACAGTAATTACCTTTTGAGCCAAGGATGCCATGCAACGCATTACCGTCTCACGACATGGACCGCTATATGCGCCTCCCGAAATAGCAGACATCACATCCTTGAGCTCTGTGTCCGACTCCATGATCCCGAATGGCCGACATCGCTTGACCACCCAAATTGTTATCAACTCGTCAAGGTACTGTTTCCTTTTCGCAGAAATCTACGAATAGAGTCAACAACGAATGAAAGGTCAATAACATGCCATCATTAAGTCAATAACATGCTACTATACAATCACAATGGGACATGACTTACCTCTGCTTTGATCACGGTGGGGACAGAGACATCCCCAACTTGAATGTTTTCACCAGTAGCCAAGTCCTGTCTGTACTCACCTTTATGCCGACATCTGAGGTGCTTGATAAGATTAGAGGTCCCTCCGCTGTACTTGAGCTTGACTTCCTTTGGACACAACTTACATACGACATACATGACACCATTGGGGAACTTCTTTGGCTTCTGGAAATGATTCCAGCATTGAGCATTGTAGATCTTCTTCTTCGGCGGCGCCAAGTCGTCATCCACGATGACCTCTTCATCGCCTTCGTTATCTTCTTCGATGACTTCTTCAACCTCGTTTGATGTTACAGTGGCTTTAGCTTGCAGTCGGTTCTTCCTCTTCCTGCTTATCCGATTCGCCTCTCGATTTCGTGCCTCCTGCAGAAACACAATGCACCCATCAAAAGTTAGTAATGGAAACATGAAATTGTAGCGAAAGAACAGAAAAGAACACAAAGAACAGAAAAGCATCACAGAACAGCGATAACAAAGTGTCGACAAGCTCAACTGCAACGCTATTACTATGGGAATAGCGTAACATTTTAAGTAACATTTTATGTGGGAAAGCAAAGAACAGAAAAGCATCACAAAACAGCGATAACAAAGTGTCGACAAGCTCAACTGCAACGCTATTACTATGGCTTCGATAGAGCACATAAACAGAGACGTAAAAGTGCGGGCGGAGGCGGGGAGTGGGTGCCATGCGGCGCTACCGAACAGCACAGTGCAACAATATGCTTAACGACAAAGTAACATTTTATGTGGGAAAGCAAAGAACAGAAAAGCATCACAGAACAGCGATAACAAAGTGTCGACAAGCTCAACTGCAACGCTATTACTATGGCTTCGATAGAGCACATAAACAAAGACGTAAAAGTGCGGGCGGAGGCGGGGAGTGGGCGCCATGCGGCGCTACCGAACAGCACAGT
The DNA here is from genome assembly GCA_026401115.1 of Tetraselmis chui. Classification (NCBI taxonomy): domain Eukaryota; kingdom Viridiplantae; phylum Chlorophyta; class Chlorodendrophyceae; order Chlorodendrales; family Chlorodendraceae; genus Tetraselmis; species Tetraselmis chui. The sequence goes on from JAPMLY010000005.1 coordinate 583,650, forward strand.
GCAACAATATGCTTAACGACAAAGTAACATTTTATGTGGGAAAGCAAAGAACAGAAAAGCATCACAGAACAACGATAACATAGTGTCGACAAGCTCAACTGCAACGCTATTACTATGGCTTCGATAGAGCACATAAACAAAGACGTAAAAGTGCGGGCGGAGGCGGGGAGTGGGCGCCATGCGGCGCTACCGAACAGCACAGTGCAACAATATGCTTAACGACAAAGTAACATTTTATGTGGGAAAGCAAGGAACAGAAAAGCATCACAGAATAGCGATAACAAAGTGTCGACAAGCTCAACTGCAACGCAATATGGCTTCGATAGTGCAAATAAACAGACATAAAAGTGCGGGCGGAGGCGGGGAGGGGGCGCAATGCGGCGCTACCGAACATCACAACGCAGCTAACTCGGGGGTGAGGGCAGAGCAGAGGGGGGGGGGGGAACTCTTGCTTACCTCTTCAACTTTCTCTTGCTCGTTGTGAAAATCTTCAAGCAGACTGGACCAATTGCCTTGCCGCCTTACGTTGACCTCGGTTTCTGAAGTGGCGGCTTCCTCCGGCAGGCCTTCCCACATAACTTTATACGTCAACATTCCACACCTTTTTCCTTGGCTAACAATTTTCTTAACTACATACTGCCCTTTATTGCTATACGGATCTGCACCTGTTTTTGACTGAGGTGTCCTAAACACCCTATCTGAATTCCAAACAAGCTCCTCTTCTGCACGTTGGATAGCCGTCGATGACAAGCTCTTCCCTGATCTAGACGGTCTACTACTTCCCGCTTGCCCCGCCATTGTTGCTAACTATGAAAGGATTGGATGTGGACGGGCAGATTATGGTGGATTGCAAGCGCGTACGCACCGTTTAAATAGCCTTTGGGTGGGCTACAATCGAATCAAGGCTGCGGAATGACAACAATCAGGGCTATTGAACCAATCCTAGACATACACCTCAGCAGATTTGCATTGCCAAATACCTCCCAAAAAAACAGCGTGTCACTTCGGGCAACCACAAATTCGTGAGATACTCGGAATCGTGAGTACTGATTGGGTATCACGATTCCACGTCGTTTTGCGAGGATGAGGTACTCGCGATTACCGCGGATCCATTAAAGTACGATGAATACCAGATCCAACGATTACTTACAATAACTGGTACCGGAACCAACGATTACTTACAATAACTGGTACCGGAGCCAACGATTACTTACAATAACTGGTACCGGAACCAACGATTACCTACTGAACCTAGGGTTCGGACCCCGCGAGTACCTGTGATTCTAGGGTTCGGACCCCGCGATTACCTACTGAACCTTGGGTTCGGACCCCGCGATTACCTACTGAACCTAGGGTTCGGACCCCACGATTACCTATGATTCTAGGGTCCGGACCCCGCGATTACCTGTGATTCTAGGGTCCGGACCCACGAGACCAAGTCCGAACCCGAGTAGTCTCGTGGATTCGCGGCTCCTTAGGATCCGGATCCAGTCCCTGCGATGAGTGCCATTTATATCGATAATTCCCGATATATATTTCTAAAAAGTCAAATTCAGTAGTTTAGCGCGTATATACCACATGGGATAGTGTCGTTCTAAACGTCAATAATAATGACTGTTGCCGGTACCATTATACTTGTTCCTATAGTGCTTCTTGTAATCATTTTTGCCATTACTGGTTTGTACATGAACCTTCTGTAGTTTCAATTGCACGTAGTATACTACTATTTCATGTTGTGCCTGTTCCGTCCGAATTATTCTGAAATTATACGTAAGGATTCTTATGCGTGTAATGAAACCACTATAGACAGCCAAGACTCATGTCAATGATTGTTAGATTTCATTGCGTCATTGTCATTTACAAGTGTTGTTATTGATTTATTTGAATGCGTCATACAATACTTCTTTAAGATTTTTTAAAACATGTCATATTTAAATTCATTGTTCTCCAAAAACTTTCTTTCATTTATAGTTGAATTTCAACTACATGTGTTGTGTAGTTTATTTGAATTTTCAGAAGTGTGCATTCTAATTTATTAACTCATATATGTGATTGCTGAAAAGGCGCACGTCTTTGCTGCGTGTCGCGCCACTTCTCTAGTGCTTTACGTACATTTTCTATAATTGACAACTGCGTGTGCGGCTGGGAAACTACACTTGTCACGAATGGGCGTCTGTTCATCGGCTCGTCAATCGTCATCCAGCAAGTTGATCGTACCGTCCGACAGGTAATCACTATTTGATGATTCGGATTCCCGCACACCTGGCGGTATTTTTGTCTGCTCATGTTGCCAACGAGGCAACATGAAATCTATGATATTATAAAGCCCCATGTGTGGTCAATTCACGAGCAACGGCCACATGGCCGGTAACTGCCCATCCATGTCTGGCCTAAGACAGGACCGTCACAACAGCGCGCTACAACTCCTACTATCCCTCATGGAACGCCACAACGGAGGTCGCTGGGAGACCATCACTGCAGACTTCGGTAACGAACCCATCAAGTCTTTCACCCGCCCCACCCCCACCTGTACCCCTCTTGACTGCCACCCCCCACACCCCACCCACATGCCCACCCGCCTTGTTGATGCAGACGAAGGTCTCTCGCCCGACTCCCTAACCTCGTGCCCTGCTATCCTCCCCCCCGAAATCCTCCCGCCTGCACTACGTCCCCCGGCGCACAAACCCGATTTCATACGCCTCCTCGAACCTCGCTTCGTCGGTCACACCAACGGCCGCTGCCGATACTCATCTATCAGGAAAATACAGATAGGGGAGTGGAAGTACTGCACCGACCACAACCTCTCACACACAGCCCGCTTGATTAGGGACAAATACACACCCCTCGCAAATGCCATCCGAAACCATTGGCCAGGAACCGAAGTCGACATCCTACCCATAGTCATGAGCCGCACGGGCACACCGCACTCATCCACCATCGCAAGTCTCACCTCCCTCCTCACCTTCCGCACCGACCCTCCCGACAAACTCATCACCAAAGCACGACTCGACACAACTCGCATCCTTTCCACACTCCATGCACACACCGTCCAATGGCTGCATTATCTCCTCCTTGTCTACCGCACCAAATCACGCACGACCACCCGCCGAGCCTCCGCATAACGCACCTCCCCAAGCCGCTCATGCACACCACCTTCAACCCGCTTCAGACCCTCCCCGGGGGGGAGTGAAACCCCCGACCGCACTTGGAGAGGTTGGACATAGGTGGTTCACGGTCTAGCCTTGACTTGTAAGTTCCCTGTATGGCATAGTTGGGAGGGCCCAGAGACAACAACCGACGCATCCGGCTTTTTGGTGAAAAACCGGCGCATACGGTACATGTTGTAAACAATTTCAATTTCAATTTCAAATTTGATATTATAAAAGCGTCGAGGCATGGATCAATAATTCAATATACATTGATTCAAAGTACTGGATGATCAAAGGCTACACCGACTCCAGTCACGCAGTCACCGTCTTTTCCTCGGCTCGTGGCATGTATTTAATATGGATAGCGACCGCAAACACCGCAAACACTTCAAAATTTCCGCCGGACGTATTTCCGCGACCATCGCAAAGATTCGCGCTGTGACTGCCACTAGTACCGCCGCACTGCTTCTCCATCAGGCAACGATTACTTGTCCAAGTCTCTCCACGACGATAATATTATTTCGGCTATTGACAGTGTTTCTTGTCATCCAACCTTGATGTTGCCCGACGAAGCTCCTAGGTAAATGCATATGTGAAGTTTTGTTTCGCCACACTCCCGTACCCCCGTCCTTCATCGGCACAACGCGCTGTGTCCCATCGCGCTGTGTCCGGCCGCTGACATGCTGAGGTACCCTGCTCCGTCGTAGCGACTTTATCCAAGTGTTGTTTTGTCGTGTCCACGAACCCCTCCCCCGTTAGCTTGCTGTTGTCACTCTGCCCGTTTACCCGTGTATGCAGTAATATACGTTAATGAACGGTCCGGTGGAGTTTGTTTTGCGCCTATCGCCACTTCCTCTCGCCGCTGCAAGTTCCCGTTACTTTGAAGTGGTAGCTCTAGTCTGCTGCTCTCCCATCCCTCCTCGTGCTTGCACGTATCAATTTATATAGTACAATGTTCAAACACGTTGTTGTTATGCGCAGGTACGCGTTGCGAGCAGGAAAGAAAGAGCTAGTCGGGGAGTCAAGCAATATAAAGATCGAGCCCGTAGCAAGTGCTTCTAAGGTACGTCCGCAACATGCGTCCCCCCCTACCCCCCGCCCCTGCTTGTGCATTCAAATGTTTCCAGTCGACGCGTTGAAATATCCCCACCTGATAATCCAACGTCCATTCCGAAATGCGCATGCTGAAATGCGAATGTTTTTATTTATTAGGTGTAAACTCGTAAGTTTGGACTTGGACTGTAGCCGTGTAACGAGCACCACAGATGACTATCGATAGCTAGGTGCCAACAACTTTAATACCCGCTAGTAGTTTTGAACGGTGGGCATCCATTAAGCTCAGTAGTCAGTTGTCGGATTGATTTTCAAATTGGACTCATGACATGGTTATTTGTTTCATGTTCGCTGAGCAGCGGTTTTAATTCTGTTGGATCGAAACGATTGTTCCCCCCATCTTGTTGATTAATCTGAGGATAGTCTATGTGATGCTGTGGGTTATGGCATTAAGCAGTATTGCTGTTATGGTTATCTATTGTTTAAAGTTGTGTTCAATATGATGTTTGCTCCGTTTTCGGACAGCATTCTTTATGTGGGCGGTGCTAGTGCTTTTGCATGCCTCATTTCTCTCAACCTATGGAGTCTCTCCATGTTCATCTGCTTGGTGGTATCCACTAAAATTTCTTGAAAGGATTTCCTTATGTGGGCGTTACTTTTTGTTGTTTGAACTAAGTGAAAAATGACATTGTTGCTTATGTTGTGTTTCACGAGTTTTAATAGGTAATAAGTTCGTAATTCGTTATATCCGTCCATGTTGTGACCTTTGCTTGTTAATTTGTGTATGTCTTATCTTCAGGTGACACGAAGCGTGGAGACTCGTGAAGATCAAGAGTGAAGTTGAAGATGCTGAAGACTTTTTTAGTTTTTAGAAGTCTTTAGAAGTTCTCTTAGTCTTTTGGTTGTTCAGACCCTTTAGAACGACAACATATGGATCATTCAGGCACATAGGCACAGAAAAAGATGTTTGTAAAGATCGTTCATGTACATGGGCAAGAATAGAATGTTCATAAAAAACCAAACAGTAATCAAATATTTGCAAAAAGATCTAACGTTTGTCACTTTTTCCATCTATCTCCCGATGATAGGACTACACCCCGCTGACTACCTTTTTGCGTCATGCCAACGAGGGCATGGCGCGCTGCCAAAACCCCAATGCGAAATGCTTGAGCACGTTCGCACTGGGAAGAGTGGGGTGTGGGAATTGAGGGTTTGCCACTTTGTATGGGATAGATTGTATGGGATACGTACCACCTACCTCTAGGAGATTGTAGTACTTTGTGGAGCTGCTATATCTGTGCGCACGATTGATTACATTGATGGCAATGTTAAAGATGACGACATCGAACATGCTGATGTTGATGAAGATAGTTGGCGCCGAAGGCAATGTCGATGTCGATAATTATCGCTGATAGCAATAATTCATGTAACCAGAATATCAGCCGGCAATATATTCGCCTTTGCACATCGTTGCCATCAATATATCCCATGTCAGTGCGAGTCCCCATCGGTCATCGACTAGAATAAATATCGCGATGGCAATGATCGGTGTTTGCATTATCACTGCCATTCCACATCGGAAAATTGAACTATCACTCCCATCAACATCGAGAAGCCGACCCATCACTACCATCAACATCGAGAAAATCCGGGTGATCCCTAGCCTTAAGTTGTACTGCCGTGATGACAATAAAAGAGTCACTGAATATCGCTAAGATACAGGTACCATTTAGAGGAAATAAATAATGTCAGATACTAGCACTTAGCTAAATGGGTAGGATATGACACTCTCCCCTCCTTAAGCACCAGCGTCCTCGCTGTGCAGTACTCAGGGTCTTGGTTTCTTGGGGGTTCTTGCAGGCAAGCGATTGCGAAATCTGACAAAGTCAGGGGTGCCAGAAATTTTTCGATAAACATCCGTTCGAAGGAATTCGGAAAAGATGTTTAAGTGGTTGACTCCTCGCATGGGTTCCCAAGTGTCCTCGCTAGGTACGTTGAACGGTGCTGCCCAGCGGACCTTAAACAAAAGTCCCGTGCCATTGGAGTTAAAAGCCACGTCGAGTATTTTGTCGACTTCAAATCGCTTCGCATCGTGCACAATCGGAATTGGCTGCGCACTGTTGGCATGTTCTGGTTCTGAATTCCATCTTTCCAGTAGACTGGCGTGTACAACATCGTGAATCTGTACTCCAGGGGGTAGCTTAAGCCGAAATGCAACCGGGGAAACTTCCTCCGTAATGAGAAACGGTCCAATGTAGCGGTCGCGTAGTTTAGAACATGGTTGTTGTACAAACCGTAGATTTGTCGCCTTGAGCTTAACCTTGTCGCCAACTGTAAAAGGTACTGGTAACCGGTGCCGATTTGCAGCGTCTTGCATGTGTGCCTGGGCTGCTTTGACGAAGTCGTGGGCAAATCTGTGCATCTCGACCAGAATCTTCACTTGCACCGGTAAAGTACGGCTAAGCTCGTTATCTTCAAATGTAGCCGTCGTTGGAGATGTCGGCTCAAATCCTAGCGTCGCCTTAAATGGAGACATAGTCGTTGACGTAGAAACCGCTGCGTTGATCGCGAACTCCACGTTGGTAAGGTGTTGAACCCAGTCGTCGTGCAAGGGGTGCACATAGCATCGTATGACTTGCTCCCATGTCTGGTTTACTCGTTCAGTTTGGCCATCTGTCTGGGGGTGATAGCTCGTAGAGATATAAAGCTTGGTGCCAACAGCCCTAAATAGGGTTTGCCAGAAGTCGCTCATAAACCGGGGGTCTCGATCGGATATTAATTTCCGTGGTAAGCCAAAATGCCGAAAAACAACGCGGTGCATAACTTTTGCTAATTGTTGCGCTGTAATCGTTTTCGTAATTGGCTCGACAATCGTCCGTTTCGTAAGCATACAGACGAATACCACCACAGCATCATACCCATCGCACTCAGGAAGGTCCGTAATCAGGTCAAGCGATACATGCTCAAAGGGCCTGGTCGGTACCTCATGCGATTGAAGGAGTCCATAAGGCTTGTGTCGCGCTGCCTTGTTGCGTTGACAGGTAACACAGCTGCGTACATAGTGTTGTACTGTCCGCTTCATGTTAGGCCACCAAAACGTCCGGGTTACTGCTGCCAATAGTCGAATAATACCAGGGTGTCCCGCAGTCGGTGCGTCGTGTAGTTCGTACAGTACTCTTGATCGCAATGTAGAGACGTTCGGAACATACAGTCTTGTCCCGTAGGCGTACAAGAGTCCATTAGATTGACGTACCAGCCAGGTAGGCAGAGATTTCCGGGTAAGCAGATATTTGTCCGAATCATAAGCGCTTTTGATTTCCGGGAAAAACGTATCCTACCGTCACTAAAGACAGTAAAAAGATCCGAAGTACTACCAAAGTACTACTAACCAAAAAAATATATATAGGGGATGGGTCGGTAGCTCGGATGAGCAACGCCGACCGTCTTCGCTCCGGGCTTGGCCTCCCTATGAGCGATAGACTGGTGACCACAGGGCCCGTCGGACGACGGGCACCGATCACCTCTTGTTGTAAGTAATTCCTAATGTAGATTAGTTACAGAGAGCTAATGTATGCTCTGATAGAAGTCCTTATGTAGAGGACATCATCTAGAGTGCCTGAGCACGATATCACGAACTAGCGTATAGACAGCTAACAGCTATAGCAAAAGCCACTTCTCTTGTCTCAACACCAGCCGTCACCCAAGGCTGGTTGTGTAGCGTACATGTAACCATCACACCGCAAGTTACAGTGTCTTCCTTATCGAACCGTGCATACCACGTTCAACAGGTTATGGAGCCCTCCACCTGAAGGATACGCGAGACAACAGTGTCGTTCGGCGTGCAACTTGGAAACTCGCCCGAAGGCAACGCCAACCATATTCTCAAAAATAATAATAATTTACACCCTACTTTACTTTTACTTTTATTTCTTCACTTTTTAATTCTGTTCTCCGGAACAGTCCCGCTACCTTCGGATCTACTCTAGCCTACCACGGCTATATTCTACTCTACGCCTCGACGACCTAGCCAACCGCACAAGCGCACTCGCTTGTGCGGACAGGGTGCATACAGGTCCAAGCTGGAGTGGGGAAGGGGGGAGCATTGTGAGGGTGAATACCCATACACAGGGTGCACGACAGCACCAGCCGTAACTTAGCGCAGCGGACGTATACACCTGCATGTTATTGCCTTGGCTGTCACTGTGCCCCAGACTGGGTGGAGGATACGGAAAAGGTGCATTGAGACACCCCGGGGCTACAGGCCGAGGGGTCGGTGGGCATCAGGCCGTCTCTTTGTATACCGCCGGTAGGCACAGTTGCCGCTAGTGGATTTTTCCACTGTCCGGTTGGGTACTTGTCTTTTCTTGGAATGGCGCCAAAATCGAAACCGGCACCTACCGCATCGGCCGCCGACTCGGCTGCCGACTCCGGTACGTGCGACACTCCGTCGGTCGACTCAGCCGGCGACAGTATTCGACTGGTAATGGAGCAGTTGCAACTACTCCACGCGCGTATGGACGACCAGGCCCGGACGCAGTCGGAGCTACTCCGTCGGGACGCACTACGCGATCACCCGACCGCTATCGACTCGGGGGGGAACCAACCTGCAGACGGCCCATATAGGCCTACTGGGGCCTTCGTGCCTGCTCATGTACACGACCCAACACATTTTGGCACAATCGGTCGTCGACACACGATCGACCCGGGATTTGTTGCCATGACGGCAGACTGGGGTAACAACTTCGATGGTGACTCGTTCTCTCGGTCGTTCCGCTTGGAAGCTCCGCTCATGCCTAAGGCGGGGGAATTTAAAACATGGAAGCGCGACTTTCTGTCGTTCTTGTCTATCAAGGGCGCCGCACTAATTCCTCAGCTGGCTCTGTCCTCCTCCGGTGTTCCCCTGAATCCAATCGCTCAGCGGTTCGCGCACGCTATGCTCGTTCAGTACTGCAGACATAATAAAGCTGATGCACAAGCAATCGCAAGTGTTCCAGCTGGACGACCTGAGTGCGGAACGGCTGCCTGGGAATTACTATGCGAGAGACTGGACGCACAGTCCATATCCCGCACCCTGTCGCTTTTGGACCGTATTATGGTGCGTCAGGCTTCCGGACAGTCCGTCTCTGCGTACGTGCACGCAGTCAAACAACATTTTGACGAACTAAACGAGTGCCTGCAGCTAAAGGATGGTTCTGCTGCGATTCACCCGCACGTGCTCGCTCTGGTCCTGATCCGTGGCCTTTCTAACGTTGGGCAGTATGGGCAGGCTAAACAGTGTGTCATTAATGCCTTTGACACCGACTTTATCCCGTCCGCCGACAAGGTAATGAGCAGCATCATTCATCAGGCGCAGAACCTGGACGCTGACGTCTCTAGTCATCCTGACAGTGCTGATGCGGGACATCCAGTCAATGCCTTCCTTGCGGACCGAAAGCGCCAGGGTGGCCGTGGCATTGGCGGTTGGACCTCGGACAAGAAGAAGTCAAAGTTTGCCATGAAGTGCGGGGCCTGCGGGGACCCAAATCACGTCTGGTCTACCTGCAAGGCACCAGATGCTGATGTCCTCCGCTGGACACTGGCCAAGCGCAAACATATTGCGGAGAAGTACGCCGGACAGCCACCTCCCACGGCTCACCTCAGCGACCTACCTGCTGAGGGAGATACTGAAGCGGGGGATGCTGCTGCTGAGGACACACTGGAATATGACATGCATGACGAGTAGGACGACACAAAGGTCGGTACATCCTTTGCCTGTGTTGCTTTCGCGTCCGCTACAGCTCCTGTTGCTGCTCTCTCGGATTACTGGGTTGTTGACTCCGCTTGTTCTGTTAACTTAACGTCTTTTCGATCGGATTTTTCGGAATTTCGTCCCTCGACCCGCAACAGCACTGTCGGTGGTGTCGGTGTCACAGTCCAGGGCAGTGGAACCGTTCGCATTCCCATTTGTCTGATTTCTGGTCGAACAGTCTTTCGGCGCGTTCATGCACTCTATACCCCTGATTTGTCATCTCGGTATGCACAGCGTATCAGTCGTTTACTGAGCGTCAGCTGGATGCAAAAACACTCGGGGTGTGAGTTTTCTTTTCCCACCAACACTGACTCCGGCATGCTGTTGGTCACCACAGGAATGGGGATGCTAATCCCGTCGGGAAATGGACTGTACCTCCTTCCGAGGTCGCATGCCTGCGCGGGGCTGTCCTCGCGTGACGTAGACAGTTTTAGACAGAAATCTGTCGCACTTGCTGCTGGGTGTGATGCTGCTTTGTGGCATAGTCGTATGGGTCATCTGAACATGCAGAGTCTTTAGGCTCAGCACTCTCATAATACGGCGTCTCTGCCTGTTATGCCTAGTTCTGTAAATGATCTCTCTTGTGAGTCATGCAACATGAACAAAGCTGTGTCTGCGCCTAAAAACCGCACAGCATCGCAGAAGCCAGCTGCCCCCCTCCAGCATCTGTCGTGTGACTTGTGGGGTCCTGTCAGTGTCCCGTCGCCTTACGGTCTGAAATATTGTCTGCTGGTCATTGACCATCACACAAATTTCATGTGGGTTAGGTTTCTGAAATCCAAGGATGAGACATGCGCTAACCTCGAGACCATTCTCATGGACGCGCGGCACACCCATGCCCGGTTCCACTCCCAACACCATGTTTTTGCGCCGTTTCTGAAATTTGACTCGGACTCGGTGTTCGAGGCAGCGAACACACAACTCATGTGCACAAGATTGGGGTTCAGCATTCGGTTCTCCGCCCCTTACGCGCATCACATGCTAGGGAAAGCGGAACGTCCGTGGCGCACTCTGCGCGACTGCGCATCCTCCATGCTACATGCGATGTCTGTACCAAATAGCATGTGGTCCTGCGCGATCAGCACGGTGGTCCACCTCCGTAACCGCACGTACAGTCGCGCTGTTGGTCCATCCGGAGGGGTTCCTCTCACACTTTTGACTGGCGCTGTTCCGGACGCGTCTGTCTTTCTAGTGTTTGGGTGTACGGCATTTGCTAAGGTGCCAGACAGTCTGCGACGGAAACTCGGACTGAAGGCGTTCCGAGGGGTGATGGTGGGGTACTCGCATAACTCGCCGGGATATCGTATCTACAACCCTGCAACCCGGCGCATCACAACATCTGTGCATGTCAAGTTTGAGGAACTTGTGCCCGGGTTTGGGTCATCCCACCCCGTCGCTTCGTCGATCGATGTGTGTGCAGATGCAGAGACTTTGTCTGTAGCCCCTGCCAGTCACCCACTCCCAGACCTGCACATAGATGCGGAGGACATTGTGACTGTGACTGAGGTCGACAGACCCACTCGCCTGCGCGGCCCGCCCGCTCGTTTCGAGGACTACGTTGCTCACGTGTCCACTGTACCGCGGGTGTGTGTCACTGACTCGTGTGAGACCGACCTGTCTGACCACATGGACGACATCTTTCCTCTCCCAGACCTCTCCATGATGGTAGCTCACCCACGTCATCAGTGCTCTAAAGGACCAACAGTAGACGTCGCTCTGGTGTCCGCGAGCGTCTGTGTTGAACCGACATCCTACAAGGCTGCTTTGGTTAGTCCACATGCGGTGGAATGGAAGCAGGCTATGCAGTTGGAATTCGACTCCCTAACGTCTAATCATACATGGGATCTAGTTCCTCTGCCTGCTGGACGCCGCGTGGTCAACAGCATGTGGGTTTATAAGGCCAAAACAGACGCTTCTGGTGCCGTTTCTCGGTATAAGGCGCGGTTTGTCGCAAAGGGGTGCAGCCAGCGCGAGGGGATTGACTATGCAGAGACGTTCTCACCCGTCATCCGCCTCGCCAGCCTCCGCGTCTTCTTCAGTATCGCCGCAGCACGTGATCTAGAACTGGGCGGTCTCGACATCGACACGGCGTTCATGTACGCGCCCATTAAAGAGGATGTCTACATCAGACAGCCCCTTGGGTTCGATGACGGGACCACCAATGTCTGTCACCTGCGCCGGTGCCTCTACGGCCTGAAGCAGTCCCCCCGGGAGTTCAATGAGCTGCTTCGCGACTGGCTCGTCTCTCAGGGATGGCGCCAGCTGATGTCCAACCGGTGCATCTACATCTTTGAGGCAGATGGCGTTTTCGCCATGATTGCCCTCTACGTGGATGACATTCTAGTGGCGTGCAACAACACCGCCTGGCGGGTGGCCCTCACCGCCTTGGTGCGATCTAGGTTTGACATCAAGGACCAGGGCGACCTGTCGGACATCATAGGCATGCACATCACACGGGACAGAGCTGCACGCACCATTAGCATGGATCAGAGCAAATACGTGCGTGAACTACTCGACAAGCATGGCATGGTGGACTGCAAACCCTCGTGTCTGCCCATGGACCATGGGTTCTTGGCTGCCATCGCCAAACAGACACCGGTACCCCTCACGGGCGCGGACTGGAACATCTACCCGAGCATGCTCGGCAGTCTGCAATACGCCGCCGTTTGCACTAGACCGGACATTTCAACCGCGCTTAGCATTCTGGGCTCGGCGCAGGCTAACCCCACGGTGGCACACAAGAAAGCCCTTAAGAAGGTGCTGCGCTACCTCAAAGGGTCTCCCAGCATGAGCCTTACGTTGGGGGGGGGTGCGGACAACACTCTCCAACTAACAGGCTTTGCTGATGCAGACTGGGGGAATGACTGTGAGACACGCCGTTCACGATCGGGTTTCATGTTTACACTGGGCAGAGGTGCAGTCAGCTACAAGTCGAGGAAACAGTCCTGCGTCGCACAGTCAACATGCGAGGCAGAGTACTACTCCGCAGCGGACGCAACTAAGGAGGCCATTCATATTCGACAGATGCTTTCGGAAATCTTCAGTCAACCTGCCAGCGGGACGACCACCATCTGGGAAGACAACCAGAGCTGCATTGCCTATTCGCAGAATGCACTGGTGAGCGAGAAGACCAAGCACATCGACCTGAAGTATCACTTCGTGAAGGACCACGTGCAGGTGGGGACTATCAAACTACGGTACCTACCCACAGGTGACATGGTTGCTGACATGCTGACCAAGCCACTGCCTGGACCTGCACTCGTGAAACACAGGAGCGCCATTCTGGGGACATCCGGACCCATGCAACGACACACATCGTAGAGGGAATTATGTAATCACTTCCATCTGGTTACAAGACACACCTTAGCTATCTTGAGGGGGAGTGTTGTAAGTAATTCCTAATGTAGATTAGTTACAGAGAGCTAATGTATGCTCTGATAGAAGTCCTTATGTACATGACATCATCTAGAGTGCATGAGCACGATATCACGAACTAGCGTATAGACAGCTAACAGCTATAGCAAAAGCCACTTCTCTTGTCTCAACACCAGCCGTCACCCAAGGCTGGTTGTGTAGCGTACATGTAACCAACACACCGCAAGTTACAGTGTCTTCCTTATCGAACCGTGCATACCACGTTCAACACACTTCTCTTGTCTCAACACCAGCCGTCACCCAAGGCTGGCTGTGTAGCGTACATGTAACCAGCACACCGCAAGTTACAGTGTCTTCCTTATCGAACCGTGCATACCACGTTCAACACCTCTCCCCACCCGAGCCTAGCTCACCCAGGTCAGTGGATCCGTAGGCACATCAGACGGTACACACTCCAAGGCGCAGCTTTCAGGGATTTGAAATTCGTCTCCCCAACAGCTCTCGCGCCACCCACTCCGATATCCAAACATGTACCCGTCAAAGTACTGCGACACACCCAAAAAGCACATTGCTTACAAAAAGCCTCCTCCCCGGATGGCGGCGCGCCACACCGCGCCCCTCCGAGCGTCCGGACGTCCCTGTCCGCCGCTAACATCCCAAAAACCCAGGTCCCATCGGGCCTGGTCGCGTGCTGCCAACACGCGCAATACACTCAACAACCTACTCGAAAAGCCACAATCAACCCCACTACTCTCACACACTCGAAATCCAACTCGATCGAAATGTCCTCTACCCCTACCCCCACCCCACTCACAGACAGATGCTTATGCCATTGCGGGATCGGCCCGTGAATGCGCCCGCCGCGGACCCCTACAGCCCCCGGAGCTATCCAGCGGGACATCCACTCGCTCTACTCAACCCTGTGCCCCAACCATCCCCATCCGCCCAATACTTGGGCACGGCTTTGGAACCCTCACCAGTCAGAGGGCTCCTGACGCCCCTGGTCCTCGCCGCTCCTAGGTCAACCACTGACATGGGACGGGCCGCTGACTCAACAACCCACAAAGACGACCCGTACCGGTGCGATCGTCCCGCTCTGTCCCACAGTAAGGACCTGTCTAGCACCCACCGCCCCCTCCCGCTAGCCTACGCTGACACTCTCGTCAACAGCGCACCTAAATCGAGACCTTTCCCTCACCCTAGTGCTTCCCAGCCACAGTGTTGTAAAGCTCGACCAATAATCCCACATCATGCGACTCGAGAATCGTTCTCTTTAATCCAAATAAAACAATATTCTACATGCCTGATTCTTGCCTCTGCACTAACCACTGCCCTGGTCAGCACTCATCGCCACCCCCCTCCCCCTCATGCTACCCTCCTACCCCATAACTATACTAGTCTCCTCGCAGCTGCACGTGCCGCCTGGCCTGTCGCGCCGGCCCCTGCCCTATACGCTCCCTCTCGCCCGAACTTGCCGCTCACCGACTGTCGCCCCCCGTCCCACAGTAAGAACCTGTCTCGCCCCCAGCGTCCCCTCCCGCTAACCTACGCTGATCCTATCGTTATCAGCGTACTACCATCGACACCTCTCCCTCACCTTACTGCTTCCGAGCCTCAGTGCTTTAACATTCGACCAGTAATGCAATATCATGCAACTCGAAAGTCGTTTTCTTTAATCAAAGGAAATAATTATTTTACAGGCCTGATTCTTGCCCCTGCAATAACCACCGCCTTGATCAGTTCTAGTCGATACCCCCCTCCCGCTCCTGCTCCCCTCCTACCCCACAACTACACTAGCCTATTCACAGCTACACAAGCCGCCTGGCCTGTCTCGCCGGCCCGGGCCCCGTACGCTCCCCCTCGCACGAACTCCCCGCTTGCCGACCGACACGATCCGTCCGCCGACGACTCCCACTCTCCTCCCCCGGTGCCAGCAGCTGACACCGGCGCCCCGCTCACCTCTTCCACCCTAACTCACCCTCCAGATGACGGCTGTCCATCCGCTGCTCCCATACTCTGTCCAACGCTCGCTCCTGTCGCTGTGCACCTCCGCTTTAAAATCTTCTTTCCCTTCTCTATTTACATACTAGACCACCTAACCCGACTAACCCATCAGACACTCGCGCTTACCTGCGATTACCTCACTGTAGACCCTAGGGCAGTCGTTCTCCCTCCCACTTTTTCCACCCTCCATGCTCTGCCCAACTCGCCTGTCGTTACAATACCGACAGCTCTCCCCCTGCTGAAACTAGCCCGACCGCGCTGCTCTACCCGACGGCTTAACCGATCACCCGCCCTGTCATATCCTAGCCATTTAGCTAAGTGCTAGTATCTGACATTATTTATTTCCTCTAAATGGTACCTGTATCTTAGCGATATTCAGTGACTCTTTTATTGTCATCACGGCAATACAACTGTATCGCCGTATTTTCCCTCGACAGTACAGAGTTACTAGCAGTATCTCTTCTCGATAGTTCTCTTCTAGATAGTTCTAAGAGCTTGTGTGATAAGGTTAGATAGACGGTACATGTAACCTCAGTTAACCTGTATCAGTAGTAATAGTTTGGTTTAGTTAGCAGACAGCACAAGCTACAGGTTCTAAGGCTGTTTCTAGAACACCTGAGGTGTGGATATTTAAGACGGGGACTTACTGGTAGAGGAGAAGACCGGTACAGAATAGAATTACGCCACACCCAGATTGTAAGAAACCCTGTTCCTAAGACAATCTTACTGATTCTCTCTACGCTGTATAATTAGATCCAGAGATTAGGTTCTACTATTAGTCTAAGGTTGCCAACTTAGCCTAACCAAAGTAGCACCTCACGCTGTTAGTAGAGTTGAAGGCCACTTCGAGTAGTCGGTCGACCTCAAATCGCTTCGCGTCGTGCACAATTGGAATTCGCTGTGCACATTTTGAATTCCACTTCTCCAATTAATTGGCTTGTACAACATCGTGAATCCGTACTCCAGGGGGTGGCTTAAGCCGAAACGCAACCGGGGAAACCTGCTTTTCATTAATGTAGCGGTCACGAAGTTTAGAACATGGCTCTTGTTTGAATCGTAGATTCACCGCCTTGAGCTTAACTTTGTCGCCAATTGCAAAAGGTACCCGGTACCAGTACCCGGCGCCGATTTGCAAATAATTGCACGTGCGCTTGAGTTGCCTTGACGCGATCGTGGGCAAATTTGTGCATTTCGACCGGTTTAGGTTAGCAATGGTGAACGGTTGAACGGCACCTCTCTCACCTTGTTGGTGGTTACTCGTTGTCCATTCGCGAGCCGTACATGGGCCTTATATTAGTAGTCGAATCACGCGTCTAGAGTCAAATTCGCGCAACAAAGTCTTCCGACACAACATCCAAAGAAGCTACGAAATCTAACATCGCCGTTCGATATCGCTTGCTAGTAAAAGTTTTCAAACTTGCCTTAGAAGAGAAAAAGATCGGTGTGGTCCGTCAAAGGCAATAATAGAAGCATTGTTGTCGAGTCGCTTATCAGTAGCGATGAAGTCCATTTCGTCCGCTGCATGTATATCGGTAGCTCTAGCTTTGTCGGTGTATTGTTGCATCCTACTATATAGTAGATGGAATAAGAAGACATAACATAGAGTCCACTAAGCAAAATCGCATACTATGCCATGAAGCACGCATTGCATTTGGAATCCGTGACGGTGGTCAAGGGGGTGGTGGGGGATAACGCGACGGGGAACATGCAACAGCGAAGGGGGCGAAGTCGCAAACGGCGGAGGGGTAACTTGCGCAGTAGGGGAACATAGTCACCGCTAAAAATAAAGGGATAATGAACGTGCAATCGTGTACCGATACCCACTCACCAGTCGCGAGTAGGTTGCAAGCGCTGCCACACGCCGCACATCCCGCGTAGAGATAATTAGTAGCGACTTAGTAGGTTACGGGACGGTTCTAGTATAGTGCAAGTGGCCAAGGTGCACAGGTCGCATCAGGGGCGACTATTGCTGATAGTGAATCATAGGCTTGAGATATTGAAATCAATCATTATCGAACGGTGACCTAATTAAGGACCGTGGATGGGTGAATAATACTATGTAGTAGTGTATCATAGGAGACACGCGCAATGTGCGGGCCCCAATTATACCCCGATCATGCTATTGGTTTAGGTTTTGCCACCAGTACGCCAGTAATGCTTAGTAGTATTGGATGTGGGGCGACGTTTTGTTTGATTTGTGTTTGTGTGTATGTGCACTCGTATGTGCTCGCCGATATTATTGAGCCAAAACTCCAAAAGTCGATGGCCATATGTGTGCATGCCCAATATGGCAAAACTTTGGGTTACGTGGTCAAGCCTCTAGCTCCATGTATTCACCTCACCAGCGCGGGGCTTGCTAGAATGGATATTTTCAGAATTACTTTATAGCGTGCAAGCGCACACGCGCCGTGATGATATCACAGATTACTTTATCAGATCTACATAGATCACAGATTACATAGAGCAGCAGGCAGCTAACTCATGTAACTGTTCACACACTGCCGCACTTTGACATTGGCTGGCCGGCAATCCTTCCTAGGAATTACCACACAAAAGCTTTTCCCGTCTTCGCAACGCCCGTCTGTAATAGGGAACAGCGCGGGCCGCCGCTCCTGGACAACAGGGACCTGCAACTTTTGGAAGACGTATTTTAGGTACGTCTCAGTGTTGGTCACTTTTATCTCCCCCAGTTCCGTCCTGTGGCCCCCTTCCCGCATTAATTGGAAAAGTTCTGCTGGCCCCCTCAGCGCGTCGTCCATGTACTTCCGGGGCACCAACATAGTCTGGACGATTGTAGACAAACACATGTCATTCAACAGCCAGAATAAAAGTTTGAAGTAATATAGTAATTTTTTTGGGTGTGTTAGGCACATCCGAACATGAGAACTTATGATATCTTCTCCCTGCTTTCCGGGGCTGGCAGGGTTCCTTTTATTCGTCAACGATCATCATACATGAGGTAGCGGGTAAATTAACAATACAATATATATCTCCAAGTCCTCAAGTAGCGATAGGTCCGCGCGGCCGCTGTGAAAAAAAAGGTAGGCGGGAGGGCGTTCGGCGGTGTTCTCGCCCGCGTAGTACGACCGTGTATGAAAAGCAGCAATATACTCCTAAAATATAGCATGATTAGCATACATTTACATAGAACGGGCGACGTAGATATCGTACCTTGTCAGGGAAACCTCTCCACCTGGAGCAGGCCTTAACAACGACAGGCAGCTGCCGTACATCTTGAATCGACAGTGTAGTGGGTGGTTCTTTACCGACCTTCTTGTATGAATCACGCACTAGCGCGGTGAGACGCTCCCCTAGGTGAAAAGGGCGGAGCACAAGCGCATTGTCTCTTAGGCGCAGCACAACGTCGTACCCTCGGCGAGCATTCCCGCTTTCATCCACGCCATCTATGAGCTCCTGCTGAGCTACCAATTTGGCGCAACGTTGCCAGCTGAGGTACTGGCTCAAATTGTTGACTATGCGGATTTTCCGCGACTCGCCACGCTGCGGGAAGTGCACCCATTTCTCTGCGTGTACCGACCAGTTCACAAACTTGTTTTCAAACGCAAATGTGCGAGTGTGCTCTAAAAACGCGGCTTGGGCTTTCTCCAGTGAAGCAGGAGCCACCTGACATGCCTTGTGCCCCCGGAATGTGAAGCGAGCTTCTCCGGGTTGCAGGATCAGGAAGACATCGATGTCTACACTTCCGAGGTTGACCTTAATCAAATTGTCGATTTTGGACTGCAGTTCGGTCCGCGCGACCTGCCCCACCACACATACCGCCGCCCGGAGATCCGTGTCGGCGACAGCAAACCTGCCGAGCCCCAATACATGTACAAGTACCAATAGTGGTATTTGCAAACAACACATACGACGTAAAGCCATCGAAGATCTCATTGAACACGCGTGTATTGGTTGTAGAGGTACTCCTGCTACTGTCATACATACATTTACACACAATGAGCATCATGTCAGTAGCATATACATGTACGATAGGTCAAATCTTTTATGGAAACAGTGACATAATTTGTACATCGCTACAAAAGGCGTGAAAAAGATACCATATATTGGTATTGTGCGGGTGTATCATGCGTAGATGATAGCATTATCGGAATCTTCACAGCATAACCTTGGTTCGTATCTCCGTGATGTTTTGCATGCAGGTTGTGCGGATGATGTTCCCTGCTTTCCTGCTTTCAAGCCCGTCAGTTGTTTGTTTTCGTAGTTTCCGGTGCCTTTGTTATTGAAACCATAACATTATCGTAGCACAATTGGAGGTACAAAATCCTCCTACATTAATTTGCTAAAATGTGTGTGTGTGTGTGTGTGTGTGTGTGTGTGTGTGTGTGTGTGTGTGTGTGCGTGTGTGTGTGTGTGTGTGTGTGTCCCCTTATATCATGAGCTTGACTGGATTCGGTACTACAAATACGATTGTTTTGGTTGGGAAAAAACGACTGGATGGTGTGAAGCGCGCTTATTGGGATAGGGCTTGGGATACGTCTTTGACTACTGCGCTTCGCTGCGATGGGTACAGGCGCAATATTTTGTGATTACATAAATACACAATGAGAGAAAAAGTGTATGAGTGTGTGTGTGTGTGTGTGTGTGTGTGTGTGTGTGTGTGTGTGTGTGTGTGTGTGTGTGTGTGTGTGTGCTTCCAGTGTGTATGTAGAAAATTCGTATCACAACTATGGGTCTCTATGGGTAATTTTATTGATTGCAAAATTACAGACTGAGAGACACAGAGTGTATGCATTATTGCAAAAAATACAAAGGACGACAGGCACACCTACAGGTACTGTATGAGCTACTCGTATACATTGGAATAAATTAAATCCTTAATTTGTACATCGAGTGCTTCCGGATATATGAGAAATAGCGGCGAGATTGCTGGTTTCTCCTACTTTTGCTGTGTAATTAAGTTCATATTTAGAAGAAGTGGCAAGGAAAGCGGCTTCTTCCTTCTTATAACAAATTGGTTACATGAAGAACAAGTCGAGCACGGACAGGGAAAATGGGAGTTATATTCCTTCTCATATTGTTCCGATTCAACATAAATCTCTCGTTCTGTGCGTTATGACACTTATGTTCGTATGCAACATTTCGTTCGATGAACTACTTCTGTTCCTTTTCGACGTTTTGGGGGGATGTGCGGCGAGAATTCTTGCAACGTCTTTCTTCTGCTCTTCATGGTACTTTGGGTTCCTATCTCCGCGACGCTTTGCATGAGGACAATGCTGATGTTGTGACGTGCCTTCATGTTCCTCGGGCATCCAAATTTTTTGCGCCCCCATGATTTACATGGCAGGTAATCCCGCATGAGCTACATGTGGTTGCGAGAGCGCTGACATAGTAATGTAGTGCGGCGTTCCGTCGCGGTGGTGAGCGATGTGACGACATACAAAAATCAGGAAATTGCAATAGTCGGATTTGCAAGCAAAAAAACGACCATGGTACCCGTACGTCTGGCTGTGTCGGTATCCGCCATCGCTCAAAACATGTCAGCACGATGACTCGCGAACTCGCTCGGTGATGCAGTGAAATCGTCAATCATAGTTAGCATATGTCGTATACAACCTTGCCCACATGATAGTAAGTTCGGTGCTGTATGTGATAGCATGTCTTGCCCAGCCGCCGCCAATACGCCATGCGCGCAGGATACATCATCAGCCGCCGCGAACAAATGATATTTAAATAAATATATACAAAGAAAGTAGTGAAATCCACCAGCAAAGAAGAAAAGAAAACAGAACAAATGATATTGATAACGGGATATGTAATACGAAGTACCTATAGGCGATGGGATTCTGCGACTCCGCAAGAACCTCCAATGTAGAAAGGGTTGCTTACAAAAAGAACCAGATGAGCACGGACAGGGAAAGTGGGAGGGGAAACAAGAGGGCATGAGTGACAAGAGGGCATGAGTGACAACCTCCAACGTAGCTGCACAAAGTTTATAAAATGTATCTATGAGGCAAATCGCATAATTATGGTAGGGCATATCAGTAATGTTATTTCTTACAAGAAAAATCAGCGGAAACCGCCAATCAAATAGGAAAATAAGAGGGAAAAACAAAACCCCCGCGACAGGTCGACAGGCCTAAGCTCGACGAGGGCATATCTCATCTTTCGCGGACGATGGTGGCAAAGTTCACCAAAGAACTGGCGTTAAACTGTGTTAAGGTAAGAGACAAGGAGGGAGGGGAACCCTGACTATCCGGCACTGAACTGTAGCCCTGACCCTCACGCTACCCCCAGGTCACAGGATCACCGCCAGATCCGAAACCCGGGCAGATCATTTACCAGTTGCTGCTCTACGTATATATGGCATCCATCTTACATCTGTTATGTATCCTACGATGCTTTATATTATTGCTTCTCACATACATGCATTGTGCGGAGCGCCTGCTGATATATGCTGCTCGTTCGCTCGATACTGGCGCGGGCCAATATCGACGACTGGGCGTTCATATCGTTCTTGCACAATAATTATGCGCGGAATTCAGAAGCGGCATACATACCTGCAGCTGGGACAATCACCGCCGCCGCCGGTGCGCCTGCTAGAGGAAGGACGAGTAGCTTATTGTATAATATGGGTTCCCTTGTTGTAATTGTCTTGACTCAAAGCTTACACATCGCTATATACCGGGCACAGTGGTGTTGAGGGGTGACGATGAGCATGAGTGCCGGTCAGAACGCTCTATTAATCCTTACCCCCTTCCTATACAGGAATGATAACTTTTTCATAACCCTTAACGGTACCCAGTACGGGTACAGTGGACGGTCAAGATCTTGTCCACCTGTACCCGCGGCGATCTGACGGTCCGCGTAAAACGAGTATCGCGATTGATATAATTAGAGTTGTCATTAAAAATAATGATAACTTTTCCGTCCCGTACGGTACGTTTTTAACGCCCTTGTGGCAGCCGCTTGCCTGTAGTCGCCTCTACCACCCGGTCCGACCGCAAGTGCGGACCATCAGCTCGAGAGCCCCGCCCGCGTGGCCCGCTTGTGCCATGTGCGCACCCGTAGGCGCACCCACAGGCGCCCAAAGGACCCACAGACGTCTACACTACACGCCCACAACGGCCACGGCGCCACAGCACGAACGTGCTGATATGCGGAGCCCCTCAACTAGTAGCGGGATGCGGCCCCGCGTGTCGCCCGCCGCGCGTAGGGTCGTGGCGACGATGCTCGCCGCCGCCATCGCGCTAGAGGGGATACCCCTTATGCGCTCACAAGCGGGGAACCGCCTCGTAGAGGAGGTGGTGATGTGGCCCGCCGGGTTCAAGGTGGTCGGTCGCGCTGCCAACGTGCGCCGCGTACGCATGGTCACGCGGCAGCGGCTGCAGCAAATCGGCACCGAGTCGCAGTTCCGACTGCGCTACAAGATCAGCAGCGGCCGCTTCCAGGAGATCGTGGACACTATCAGGCCTGACGTGCAGGCAAGTAACGCACGGAAGGCCATGGCATGAAGCGGCGGCCTCATCTCAGCGGAGCTGCGTCTTTCTATGGCGCTGCGCTACATGGCTTGGGGGCATTACGTGGACATCGCGGACCTGCATGGGGTGAGCACTCAGGAGGTCCACAAGTCCCTAAAGTTTGTCAGCCGTGCGATCAATAAGCACTACATAGCCCTACACATGTCCATGCCTAGGCCGGACGACACTGAGGCGCTGGAGCGGCTAGTTGTCGAGTTTTTTTACGACAATGGTCAGGTACGCTGACTGCACTCCTCTAGTTGCCTTTGCTGATGCTGCTCTACTGAATGCCCATTATGTGTGCTGCTTTTGGCCAAATAGGTTATATATGGATGCATTGGTTGTGTGGATGGGGTTGTGGTGGCCACCGAGGAGCCGCGTTGGGGGGAGGTGGAGAACAAGCAGGACATGCGCAACCGGAAGTGCTGTTTTGCTATGGTGTACCATGCTATATGTGACTCTAAGCTTAGGTTCATGTGGGCTGCATCCGGCTGCACGGGGAACACTAATGATTCGCTTGCTTGGGAGCAGACAAGCCTCAACAAGTCCCTGGAGAAAAACCCCTACCCCATGACTTTGATGACATGCCTAGGCCTAGACAAAGGAAACCCCAATGCTGCCACGAGTGACGCGAAGTCTCTATTAACTTCGCGCATTCGATGGCTAGTTGCGAACGGGAGGGGCTTTATTATTCCCGGGACCGTCAACCAAGTGCAAGTTCAGGTTCTCGGGGACGCTTGTGGCATCTTCAAGAAGAACAAAGCACAGGGGACGTCCCCCGTCTTGAAGAAAATTTACAATAATTTTTGTGGGGATGCGGACGCCCACGTGGATGAGATTCTGCGTAAGTGCGGAGTCAACAGCGTCGAGAAATGTTGTATTTTGGGGTTTTTCCTTGAGGACGACAAGTACAAGGACATCGTAGAGAAGACACCACAATTGGCGGCAGTGGTTTCGGAGCTTATGTCTTACGAGGGACTAGAGGTGGATGGCGTGAAGTACACTTTCAAAGTGACTTTTGGAGGTATGTTGGGTGATATTTAGTGGGCTATGTGTGCTTTCTGTCGACTTCATGTGCATTATTAACTTGCATTATTAACATTAGCTACAAATTCGTCCTGTTGTTCGACCGTAGTGCAGCTGAAATGATACCTTCTAATACGAGCCCATGACGTTTCATGTTAGTTGGTGTGGAAGTCACACCTCCATGACGATGTCATGTGTGGTTGTTCGTTTCAACTTTTATTTTGATTTATCTTTTAATGTGTGCTTTCTGTCGAGTTCATGTGCATTATTAAATTGTTTCTTAACATTAGCTACAAATTCGTCCATCTCTTCGACCGTCGTGAAGCTGAAATGATACTTTCTAATACGAGCCCATGACGTTTCATGTTAGTTGGTGTGGAAGTCATGCCTCCATGACGTTGTCCTTTCTAGTTTTGCGTTTCAAGTTTATTTGATTTGTCTCTTAATATGTGTTTTCTGCCGATTTTATGTGCATTATTAACTTGTTTTTAACTTTAGCTACAAATTCGTCATGTTGTTCGACCGTCGTGCAGCTGAAATGACACTTTCTAATACGAGCCCATGACGTTTAATGTTAGCTGGTGTGGAAGTCATGCCTACATGACGCTGTCATGTGTGGTTGTGCGTTTCAAGTTTATTTTGATTTGTATGTTAATTATTGTGTGTTTTCTGTCGACTTCATGTTCATGAACAATTTGTAGCGAAAGTTGTTTTTTAACTTAAGCTACAAATTCGTCATATTGTTCGAGCGTCGTGCATCTGAAATGATACTTTCTAATACGAGCCCATGATGTTTCATGTTAGTCGGTGTGGAAGTCATGCCTCCATGACGTTGTCATGTGTGGTTATGCCTTTCAACTTTTATTTTGATTTGTCTCTTAATGTGTGGTTTCTGTCGATTTCATGAGCAAATGAAAAATTGTTTTTTTAACACTAGCTACAAATTCGTCCTAATGTTCGACCGTTGTGCAGCTGAAATGCTACTTTCTAATAAGAGCCCATGACGTTTTATGTTAGTTGGTGTGGAAGTCATGCCTCCATGACGTTGTCCTTTCTGGTTGTGCGTTTCAAGTTTTAATTTTATTTACTTTTTAATGTGTGTTTTCTGACAAACGAATTGAAGTTCTTGAACATCATCCTTGGGCTTATTGGGTGCTCTGGCAGCTTTCCATGTATCTGTTGTAAGGTATTGAGAGCTTTTCTGCATTTAAAGTCTTCCGAGCCTTAAGAGACTGCGGGGTCTCATACCGTGGACCACGTGGAACCAAGAACTTTAACATAGCAAATCCACCTAGCTCACACCCCCTCATGGCAAAGCACCGACCGGAAGAATTTTTGCACCTCCAGATGTGATGCCGGGGAGGTTTGCACATCTTACGTATGTCATGGTTGCGGCAAGTCCATCGGACCTGGCCACAAGGAGCTCAACAGGCTGCCCCTACCACGGAATGCTAGACCCGGGCCTTACGACTACGGCGCCGCAGCGAGGAGCAAGGTCAACCATCAGCATTTCGGCACCATGCTTCGTCCCATGCTTGATCTGCCGATCTTGCACTATGTTTTCGACATTCGCACTGCATATTGCGCATCGTTCCTCAGATTTTCAAGTGGACGGTGTGTCAGAACATTGATGCTAAGCAATTGAAGGAGGTGAGACATGTCGTTAGCAAGTTACATTTCGGTCATGTTTTTTATATGCATATATATTTTCTTTTCTGATTAAGTTAATTATATTGACCTAATTCGTCTTTGTACAGATTCTGGTTTGGGCTTTGGAGGTGATGAAAGTCAATCTCAACGCAGGGACTCGCCTTGGCTAGCGGCGCGCAGGGTCCAAGGGCGGGTCGTCTTTGTCATCGGTGTCATGGCAAGGGCAGATCTGCTCGACCGTGATGGAGTTCCACGAGGAGCTCATGAAAGTGTTCGAGGACCAAGGGAGCGCGGTGCGCCAATGGTCGAAGCACCAATGGCGCACCTTCTCGTATTGGAATCATCTTATTGAACGTGGCTACGAGGACGATCAGCCGTCGCGTGACGCCCATGCAGCGGAAGTGAAGATGTATGCAGAGTTATTCATGTCGGCCTTCTTGATGCGATGCGGCCCAGAACATGTGACAGTGTGCATGCATATCATGCAGTGCCATTGTCACGAGCTGATCAAGCTACATGGCTCTTTGGACAAGTTCTGCGGCCAAGGTGCAGAGGCGATCCACCAGAAGACGCGCCACGTCGCACTAAATCGCAGTGACATGCATATAGAGAACCCGGCAAAACATGTCCTCGTCAAAATGCGGACTCATCAAGATATAGTTGCTGAGAAGGGACAACCTCGGGACTACAGGGCGCCCCGCTAACTTAGAGATGGACGCAGCAAGGCATGTGCTGAGAGGAATGCTGCCATGATCTAGGGGTGTGAAAAATACTTGGACAACCTACCGCTAGACCACGATGAAATCCTTCACCGAGGTTTGCTCGCAGAGGGGACAAGACTGCCCGAGGACGAGACACCGGACACCGAGGAGAGGGACCATAACATGGACTCATCTATTTCAGACAACGACGATGAAGAAGACTCGCACATGACAAAAGAACCTAGCTATGCACCATAGCTATGCCTATTACCTTTTCCCAAATTTGTGAAATACATGGCGATTGTATTGCTGCAAATATGATGAGCGCTAATTGTTTCAAAACTTTTTAAATTACACACGTCGCATATTTCAGCATAAGAGATATTTGGTCTCAACTGCATGTGCAGATGCTACACCAAAGTTTGTGCCTATGCCTTCATATCAAACCGTGGAGCATTGCTATTACTATATAGTAGAGTTAAGAATGATGGTGCATTTCTACGAACATGATGTTGGGCGATGATGTCGTATGCATACATATAAATGCTTTGGCGGTTAATATAAAGTTAAAGGGTGTTAAAGAGTATTATATCACAACACCACTTGCTAATTTGTAAAATGTTGATTTATCAGCACCATCTACATTGTGTTTATGCAACAGCTAGTCCTTTGATGCATGTGCTCTTGCCACGCCCGAAATGTTCCCCCTCCCCTGACATCAAGTCGCGATGCTATGCCCCTCCCCTGAAATCAAATTACTGATAATTAATGATTTGCGTGAGAATTATGATCCATTCCATCCACTACAAACATGACGGTCAAGAGTGAGATGATGCAATATAATGTATTAGTAAATTTACAATGCCGGTGTCCCTTCTTGTGGCACTTAAAGCAAAGTCCCTCCTCTTGGTGTCGTTTACGCTCCTAAGGGGTCAAAGTTCCAACGATAGCGTTAGTATCAGTTCGGACAATGTTTGGAGAAGGTCGGCCACGGCCTCTACGACCGCCTCCACGGCCACGACCTAGACTCAACCCATGTCCTTCGCCTCAATGAAGTCGGTTAGTACCATTGACCTCCAGATTCTCAATAGAACGCTTCTTACAAGACCAGTCACCTCACGGTTTGTCAAATAGAGTGAGTACGCTCCTTGCACGGCCTATATGAGGTGAGTCGGTCACGAGGTCATTCAGAAAATTTTGCAACTACATCATAGGCATGATGAAACCCTTATGCTGAGAACGATTGGACTTGGCGTGAGTTTGAAGCTGAAAATTCGCCCAGCCATCGATGAAGCGAACACGGTAAAGATCGTCCGCTAGAGATCGTGGAGACCTCCGTAAAAATTAGGCTGAAAACTGGATGTAGTTGGCGTAGCTCAAGGAGCCTTGCGTAAGTCCAAGCATGGCGTTAGTCTCGTCATCCCGAATGTTAGAGTGCATGGACGTCTTGCGAATCATTTTTACCAAAAAGCCAAATGTGTTTGGGATAGAGGTATGTTGCTTACGATTATAAGTCACCAGACAACTGTGCTTAGGGGTCCAGAAAACTGAGACGTAACCCAAACGTCGGCGTCGTACAAGTTTGCGTTAATAGCGAGCATTACGATGCGTTGAGACTACATCTCCAACCCGTCCTCCAACTTACGTCCGTCTTGCCCTGACTCGTAGGGGGCATTAGCTGCAACCTTACGTTGCGTCTCAGTCAGCGTGACCTCCAAACCAACAAACTTGGTTGTAGGGGGCGGAACTCCCATGCGTAAATCAGCATGCATCTCTTTGCGCAGCTCATTCATGTAGCCTTTGATTAACATCCACACAAAGCCATAGTCGGCAGCCGTAAACACCGCGATGCAAGCAGCCCACTTTGGTAGTTGGCCGCCCTCCCGAGCTTGATAGCGTACCGATCTCCCTGTATATAGCGATAGACTATGAAACTCAGAGTTGACCTGCACGCAACAATCCAAAGCAATAGCTATTTACATTTCCATCCGTGATTTGTAAAATATACAATGCCATTTATTTCTGACAAGGACACCCCTGCATCACATGCACTGCCAGCCTGTCTGAGCACTTGGTGGATTCTACAAATAACACACGGTGCGAAAGTGCGTGTCACCACGTTCTTCTCGGCCCCAGAACTGACATTTCTGCAAGTCAAGCGATAGCGAGACGCCTGTACGGCCTCTGTACATAGCGACATGTCAAGCAAATAGAATCGTCTATCCCATACAACGTAGCGACAAGAATAGAGAATGTTTTCATCCGCTGTAATGAAACCATGATTCATCGAATTTACAAAAATAGTGCTGACGGGGATTCTCATCATCACGTGCATTGCCAGCGTGTTACAATAAAGTGCATTCGCCGAGAGTACATGTACCTGTACCTGTACCTGTATGGTTTGACTCATCATCATGGCTGACCACATTGTTAGTTTTTTTTATTTGTATGACAGGATTGACCTGAAATCGGAATGATAATTATTTATCGGTGATAAAGCGACTTTATGTACATCCTTAGTATAAATGTGGGGAATCTTCATTGATCCCACGGTCAAGACCGCACGCACAGCGCGGGGATATCGCGCAGCCGCAACAATAGTAGCAGCTCGTAGCAGTTATTTGTCTACCTTCAGCAGATCAGCAGAAGCGCATGCGCCGGCGCACTCTACTGCCTTGTCGCGCACGACTGGATCGTTGCGATATCTCACCATACACCTCGGTGTCTTAATTTGGGCGATCTACCGTCGGCATCGCTATTCGTGGAAGAAGGCGGTCAGGTATGGCACAACATCATTATGATGAAGTCGAGATGGCTTAAGCTTTGAATAATGCTTAAACTTTTTTCTATGCTTTTCCTTAATCATTTATGATATGTATAGGAGGCAATATTGCTTAATCGATAAAGGTGCCTGAAATGATCGGATGTCCTGCTGCTGGTAGTCGCGCATCAGCAGGGCAGCAACTGCTGCTCGAGCCAGCATGGCCGACAACGTCGGTCAGTCAACGCCGTCCGCGAAACGGCAGAGACCCGACGGTAGCAGCCTCTCGAATTTATTGATCAGTCGCGAGGCTGCTCTCGGTGGTCGAACGCTGGTTGAGGGTGCTTCTGTCGGACTCGAAAACTACACCGCATCGGCATGGAGAGCCGCGCATCAGCCATCGGTGTTTTTGGCTAGCTGCGCTGCTTATTCTGCTGGGGTTTTGCCTCCTAGCATCCTCGCAGCGGGTGCCGACCGCCAAAGTGGCATGACGCATGAACAGCGAATCGGCGCGGCGATTAGCTCGTTAGCGCCGTCACATGGTGAAGCGGCCTTGCCATGTGTCGTCGGCTTAGCAAGCGGCACTTGTAACGCTAATGCAGTCGCATCAACATTCCCGCCCAATCACTGCAACCCCCTTGCCGTCCATCTGCAGCAAGCGCAGCAGACGATTTCAGCCCTGAGGTCGCAGCTCGCTGCCGCGCACGGGGAAATAATCAATTTGAAGGACGAGGTTCAAAGGGCGAAGGGCAACCTCCGTCAAGATCGCTTCATCCGGAAAACGGAGAAGGCGTCCCTCGTCGAGGAGTTTGAGCGGGAGAAAGCCCAACTAGTGGACGCAGCTAAACAGGCTCTCGCAGAGAACGACAAGCTTCGGGATGAGGCCAAGTCAGCACACGATTCGTTGCGTGATGCTGTCGGCAGGCTGCAGTCCTTCCAGGCATCCCCTCCAAACAGCGGAGAAAAGGAGCAGCAACAGAGGCGTATCAACTACAAGAACCCCGGTCGACGGACGATTGGCAAAGACGTCGACGACTTGACGGAGTGGTTTCGAGCCCGCTACGGCGACAACTGGCTGGAGAAACTCGACTCAGCCGCCGAGAATTATGCGGACGACGAGCTGCTCCAGAAAGGCAAGGCTTCGTACCCAGCTAAGGTTCTCGGTGCATTCATTTCGAGGCACAAGACGCGCCTCGACCTCAGGACGGTCCTCCCGCGGAGCGTTCTGAAGCGAGTGGAGAAGGAGGTCGCGGACTGCATCGCCGACCACTTTGACGAAATGTCGCTCGACCTCTTCGTCCAGGGCAACATGTCGTGGCGCGACTACCAGACGACTGTGAACTTGCTGTGCTCCAAGCGGGGAGCGGAGGGGCTTATCCGTGCCGTTTTGCCCGAAGGGACAAAATTCCCGAAGCTCAAGTCGACGGGAGTGCTTCGAAAACGGCTGGAGGCTTTGAAGAAGGACCTGGGTGTCGATACCTCAGTTTTGCACGCAGCCATGGGAGACGCGAAGATTATTCTCGAGAACCGGATCCGCTCTCTTATCGCCAAAGGTTACGACTTCACTCTGCCGGGGTCGACCGACAACGTGGTGCTGATCCAGCTGCTCGGGGATTCATGCGGCATCTTCAAAAAAAACAAAGTGCAGGGGACATCCATGGTGCTGAAGACAATTTACTCCAAGCTCAACCCCGACGACAAGCCAGCCGTCGAGGAGATCCTGAACGAGTGCGGTGTTAACAGCGTTGAGAACTGCACTCTCCTTGCGTTCTATTTGGGCGATGACAAGTACACGGACATCCAGACTAAGCTGCCCCAGCTGTCGGCGATGGTGGCACAGCTGCTGTCCCAAGAGGGAATGGAGGTAGATGGCGTCAAGTACACTTTTAAAGTGACTTTCGGAGGTGACTATCTCCGCCTCTGCGCAGCTCTTTACTGAATAGTTCACAAAACACCCCCCCTCACCATGTTGCTGAATGATTATTTAGATTGTTTGGTGCCGTCTATTTGGGGTTTGGTTTTGTGTTGTGTGTATGAAGCTGCTCTGCGCGCAGCTGTTAATTTCGAATTTAAAATATAGCAAATCAGAATGTCATTTTAGTCTGTTTTATGCTATAGGTGACCCGTCAGCACCCCATGACCCCATCACCCCAGCAGCTAGT
This sequence comes from Tetraselmis chui, assembly GCA_026401115.1. Lineage (NCBI taxonomy): Eukaryota > Viridiplantae > Chlorophyta > Chlorodendrophyceae > Chlorodendrales > Chlorodendraceae > Tetraselmis > Tetraselmis chui. The sequence continues at coordinate 614,797 of JAPMLY010000005.1, forward strand.
CGTACGACCTGTGGGAGCTCATCCCCCCTCAGCATGCTGCTGAATGATTATTTAGATGGTTTGGTGCCGTCTATTTGGGGTTTGGTTTTGTGTTGTGTGTATGAAGCTGCTCTGCGCGCAGCTGTTAATTTTCAATTCAAAAAACAAAACAATCACAATGTCATTTTAGTCTGTTTTATGCTTTAGGTGACCCATCAGCACCCCATGACCCCATCACCCCAGCAGCTAGTCGTACGACCTGTGGGAGCTCATCCCCCCTCAGCATGCTGTTGAATGATTATTTAGATGGTTTGGTGCCGTCTATTTGGGGTTTGGTTTTGTGTTGTGTGTATGAAGCTGCTCTGCGCGCAGCTGTTAATTTCCAATTCAAAAAACAAAACAATCACAATGTCATTTTAGTCTGTTTTATGCTTTAGGTGAACCATCAGCACCCCATGACCCCATCACCCCAGCAGCTAGTCGTACGACCTGTGGGAGCTCATCCCCCCTCAGCATGCTGCTGAATGATTATTTAGATGGTTTGGTGCCGTCTATTTGGGGTTTGGTTTTGTGTTGTGTGTATGAAGCTGCTCTGCGCGCAGCTGTTAATTTTCAATTCAAAAAACAAAACAATCACAATGTCATTTTAGTCTGTTTTATGCTTTAGGTGACCCATCAGCACCCCATCACCCCATCACCCCAGCAGCTAGTCGTACGACCTGTGGGAGCTCATCCCCCCTCAGCATGCTGCTGAATGATTATTTAAATTTTTCGGCAGCCGTTTATTTGGGGTTTGGTTTTGCCTTGCGTGCCTTATTTGCAGGTGACCTCAAGTTTTTGAGCGGGATAATTGGTCTGAATGGATGCTCTAGTGCCCACCCCTGTATCTATTGCAAGGTTAAAAAGGCTCTCCTCCATTTAAAGGTTTCAGAGCGCTTTGAGACTGGTCGGACACATTCCGTGGATAAAATGGCGCCCAGGACGCTGGAAGAGCAGATCCAGCTGGCCCATACTCCACCTGAAAAACCTGCACATGAGCCCAGTGTTGAGAGCTGCGGTTGCCAGTCTGGAGCATCGTGCGCGTCAGGTTGCGTAGACGATGGCTGCCCATCTTATTGCTGCCCTGCCTGTGAGAAGAAGATCGGACCAGATCACAAGGAGCCCAACCGGCTGCCCCTCCCAGGGAAAACTAAGCCTGGGCCGGATGACTACGGCGTCACGATGAGGAGGACTGTCAACCAGAAGCATTACGGGACAATGCTGAAGCCCTTGCTCGGCCTCCAGATCCAGTCGTACATCTTCGACATCCTGCATTGCAAGCTGCGCGTCATCCCCCAGATTTTCAAATGGACAGTGACGCAGAATGTCGATGCTGAAAAGCTTGACAAGGTATGTGATAAATACTTCAGCGTATTCACGAATTTTTTCATTCCATGAAATTTACATGGTTGATGTTATTTAAGCTTTTTTTATTGATACATGTTTCACGATCCAATGCCATGATGTGTTGCAGATCCTGATCTGGACTGAGGAACACTTGAAGATCAAACTGAATGCCGGGACTAAGCCAGGTCAGCGGCGTGCAGGATCTAAGGGTGGGTCATCCCTTTCAGCGGAGTCATGGCCTGGGGAGCTCTGCTCCACCCTCATGGACCATCACGAGGCCCTGTTGGGCCAAGTCTTCGACGATAAGGACAGCGTCATGTACCAGTGGTCCAAGCAGCTGTGGAGTCAGTTTTGCTACTGGCATCATCTCGTCGGCACAGTCGGCTGCGCCGACGATCAGCCGTCGCGTGATGCCCATGCCGAGGAGGTGAGGGAGCAGGCGGAGCAGTTCATGGAGACCTTCATCATGAGGGCATCGGAGAAGCACGTGACGGTGTACATGCATATCATGCAGTGTCACTGTCACGAGCTGATCAAGCTGCATGGGTCATTGGATAAGTTCTGTAGCCAGGCTGCAGAAGCCATCCATCAGGAGACCCGGTTTGCAGCGTTGAAACGCAGCGATCGACATGTCGACAACGTGGCCGCGCAAGTCTTCTGTCGCGTCCGGATCTGGCAGGAACTGCTCTATTTGAAGGGGCTTCCAAAGACATGGAGAAAGCCCCGTCGCCTGCATGCTGGCCGCAGCAAGGCAACAGCGGAACAGCGTGATGCCATGATTGAGCAGGTCATGTTCGAGCACCAAAACAGGCCGGATGGGCTGAACGACGAGCTAATCCGCAGACTGTCACGCTTGGAGGATGAAATTTTGGAGGCGGAGCAAGAGCCGACTGGCATCGTGCCAATGCACACTCCAGGTGAGGATGACATGTGCAGCAATTCAGACTCAGACTTAGATGACTCAGATGAGGATGAGGATGAGGATGACAATGAGAGCAGCGATGATGAGGGCGACTGGAGCCCGAACCTCACCTCCAACCGGCTCATGGGATGTATGGATGGAGAGGGTGATGGAGTGTAAAATGTTATGCATAGATTGCGCGCATCATGCGGGGGTGCAATGCGGAGTTGAACATTTTTATGTTCACTTTCTTCATCAGATTGTAGCTACTTGTAATAATATATCATATCTATAACATCGTCGAACTACCGCGCTTGTTAAAGCAACATGTATATTCATAGACGCGAACAAGATTTTCATGCCATGCTACTTGTTTTGCAGCTGAAAAGTGCTTGTTTCATATAATCCATCTAACGTCGAGCTATCGTGTTTGTTGAAGCAACATGTATATTCACACACGTGCAAAAAAAAACATCATGCCATGCAATTTGTTTTCATGTGATCCAACTAACATCGACTTATCTTGATTGTTCAAACATCACGTACATTCAGAAAAACGTGAACAACTACATATATTATCATATCAAAACAGTTATTGAATACAAATAATGATGCAATGCTAGAAGTCATGTTCCTTTTTTGTTGTTCGAGGAATGTTTACATTTATTTCCAAAACTAGAAATCATGGTTCTATACATGCATGTCACTGCAACATGCGGTCTAGAGCCATCCTTAACAGCATAGCGCCCCGACTACGCATCTCATCCGGCCGCCTCGGGACAGACGCAGCCGGGCGGTGCTGATCTACATGTTGTTTTTTTGCAGCCTTGATGGCTGCCACATCCTCGTGCAGCCCTAGAGCTGTTAGCTGCCGCTCGCCGGCTGACCCTCCAGCAGAGCGCTTGGAGGTGTGCTTCAACCTGCGCCCCTGCAGTTTCGGCTCCACGCCATCGCCTGCTGCTGGTGCTTCCATTCCTCCTGCCACGGCAGGCTGTCCAAGCAGCTGCTCCTGTAGCTCTCCGCTCCTGCTGCCCCTTAACTCCCCAGCTCCTCGAAGCAGTGCCACCAAAATACTCCCTTCCCCTCTCCTGCTCTCCATGCCCGTGCCTGCTGCCGCTGCTGTCTCTTCCTCGGGGATGTTGTTCCTGTAAGGAACAGGACTATTGCAGGCGACCTCCAACTCACCTTCCGTGCTCGTTGCCCCTCCGTAAGCTCCTTCATAAACAGAAATAGCTCCCTCCACACCAGCCCCCCCCACCTCTGCCCGTTCCTCCTGCAACGGATCACCCCGTTGTATAGCCACCGTCGCTGCTTGCCGGCGTACCGCAGCAGCCTCCTTGCGAGCGGCGACGCGTTGCTGACGCTCAGCGGCCTCGCGAGCCCCGCGAATGCCTACGAAAAGAAAATTATGTACACGTAAAAAAACAAGAGACATCAAACATAACTCAATATTACGAAGGGGGAGGCTTTCAGAGAAATACAATTGCATAAGTGAGGTGGCGGCGACTAACCTGTCCTGCTGTAAGTCAGCTTCGGATGTTCCCGTCGATACCCTGCACGCTCGGGCAGGAAAAGGACGTCGGGGGCTTTCCACGACGCCACTACTTTCCTCAACGACTTGGTGAAGAAACCGCTGAAGGCCTCACTAAGCACCAGTTTTTTAATGCAGTATTTTACATACGCCTGCGCAGCAGTTCACAGCAATCACTAAGCGAGACAGTACCTACATACGCCCGCAAAAACCCAAACGTCCTGAAGAGTCACGCCGGCGGTTTAAATATAAAATATACAGCGACGATGACACACGTTAAGAAAAATAATCCAGTACACAACCCCACTTCTACTACTACACCGAGGAGACGTCGGACATAAACGGAAAGCGGGAAGGGATAAAAAGAGCATATGATTACCTCCCAATCATTGTAGGGCGGAAGGATTGCCCAACGTCCACCGTAGAACCACACATCTTCCGACGGCATAGGCTGGGTGTTTTCAGCGAACCCCAGGTGCGCGCCCCTCGCCGACATCACTGTAGCGGTCGAGAAGACCACGGCCAGCCTATAAGCCGTCTTCCCTGAGGCTAGATATGTAGTTGCGTGCAGCTCCACAGTCACAGGGGGCAGCATAACCGCTATTGCCCCTGCTTTCTCCTTTTTACTGTCCGGAGACGGTATTAGACTGGCGCGACATGAACAGCAACAGCAGATAAGTATTTATAGCGGCTGGATATAAATAAAGTCCATAATGGCAGTAGCAGGGGGGCAATTATAATATAAATATCCGCGACAAGTCGTGATATGCATCGCACGGTGATACAGATGACATGCCACAATAACAGCAAGCAAGGCGACCCTGAGCAAAATCACATTCAGCAAGACAGCAGACAGCAAGACAATGCTCACGCGCGGGTCTGACGACGAGGGACGCACACAACGTTCTTGAAGCCGAGGCTCCCGACATGCGAAACGTCCTGGAAGCTCGCCAGCCGAGAAACTTCCCTGTACCGACGTAGGACTATTCAATCCCGCACATCTACACTATTCTGTCTTAACGCAACCACTGCATGTGCTACTATTCACTTCAGGGTGGTCCGCTGTAAGGATGTCATGCGAGCATCCGTAATATATTTGCTTACTCTAACACGATAATAATGAGTTACCGCCTGCTGATGGGCAGGGCTGTAGGCGTACAACTCACCTGATGAGATTAAACTGCCAGCACCTGACTCTGGTCTTGACCCCGCGCCTGGGTTTCGTTGTGGTCTTGTCTTTCCACTGGCTGGGCCCGTAGGACTTATTCCAATCCGGTTGGCCTGGACACGCGTTCTCGTCCTCGTAGAACGCATCTACGTAGCGAACCAGATCCTCCGCAAGCGACTCACTGGCCCAGCTCAGTGTCACAATGTCTCTGGAAAGCGGCACCGCCCTTCCTACAGCTTTCCTTAGACTTTGCCGCAGGGCCATCCATTGGGAGTGGTGAGACGGTTGATCAGTCATTATTGGTTTGTCTCCGATACGAGATGAGAGACGGGAAGCGAATACACAAAAGAAGCTGCTATCCGCGATGACTGATGTACATCAGTCGTGGAGCGCTGACCACGATCACTAGCCGCAATAGATACATTTAATAAGTACTATAATCAGGCTAGTACGGGATAATATGGTAATAATAGGTAAATAGTAGTTGATAGAATATCCCATACAATATGCTCCGACGGGTAACAATCTGTCTTTGGCGCCCTTTCTGGGGCGGATGGCGTACATTACGAATGTTTGTCGAGTGTAGAAGTGACAGCTAGGCGTTATGTTGATTATAGTACTTGGCGTCCCCAAGTTTCCCATTTTCCTGCATTTTTCAAGATCCCATGCAGAACGTGGTGGTAATATTATCGACGACAATCCAATAGTTTACACAAGAAAATAAAGAATGCGTTGTACAGAGCGTGGGTAATAACGTAGACTCAGTCGTCGCGTGATGCGCATGAGCCGCCGCGGAAGTCTCCATCAGAGGCGTCTTGTCGCAATTGTTGGAATGCCGCCGGTAAACTAGCAACTACTTGTCTTGTTCTAATCGCATCGTTGCGAACGTGAGTGTGTCTATTGGGGTGTCGACAACATATCGTTGTTGTGCATTGGTTGCCTACCGCCCATCATTGCATCGCGCGTTCAATTCCCTTAGGTATTTATTGCAATTCCGTGTGGCTACGCCTTTTCTCACTCATTTGACTCTCAGATAGTACTAAATGTGCCCTATTAAGCAGTTTATCTAAATATTGTCGCAATATATTTCTGTAGGCTGTCAAGTCTGCTCCGCATTACCTATTTTTCATATGGCATGCGACACTTGTGGTCGCTTAGCCCACGCTGCAAAAAGTGCATGGCCGGACGATCAAAGCGGCATGTCACCCAAAAGTGATGTTGTGTTCGACAGGACGTTGCGCTGAGCGGTTCTTACTGTCACCTTTGATGTCGTTGTTGATGTTGTGACAATTGCAATGCTACTAGAGAGTAACAATAAGTGTCTCTTTGCCATCGCTACAAATACAAGCCTACGCGATGTTGTCGTCGAAGCCTTTCTCCCGGTGGGGACCTTTGCTCTTGGCCACTCGACGCCTTTTGCCCGTAACGGTTCGAGAGTTGGGATGACGCAGTGTCTAGCTCAGAGCGCGACCGGTCGCGCTATCGACCCGGGAGTCTCGCAGCCCCCCTCAACAGCATCTCCCACCGCAGCCCCAACTAGCAAGTGCTTATGGCGGATGACATCAAGTTGATGTCGAAAATGGAGGATCTCGAGGCCGAGAATGCCACTCACGAGGGCGAAAGGTCTAAATTGAAGAAGCACGTAACCCGGGAGCGCTATCAGCTCAAGGAGGAGAAGAAACCCCACGAGCAGGTGCATTTTGCATTAGTTGAGGGGAGGGGGGCTGCAGCCCAGTGAGCCGCCGCCAAGGCTCGACAGATGCCAGAGACGATCACGACCACCAACAATGATATGGAACAAGCTCGGAAGAGCTTGAAGGAGCTTGAAGATCAGGTTGCTTTTGCCCATACGGTTCCGGGGCTTAATATCATATTCGACAATCCGAGTCGGTGAACGATCGCGAAGGATGTCGACAACCTGGCGAAGTTCTTCTCTCCTAGCCTTGGCAACAATTGGACGAAGAGCATGGCAACCGAGGAGGAGGGTGCATAGTCGACCGTCAACGGGGGTTAAGCGGCTTATTCCTTCGAAAGTGCTCGGGGCGTTTTTGAAGAAGCATCTACCGCATCTGGAAGTGTTAGCACTAGCATCCTGTTGCCTAGTATTTATGTACTAGGTAGTTATTTGTCATCCTAGTACTAAGTGCTATGTTATAAGCGGTTCTCTATTCCCTTTTAGTGGCGGTCGGCCAACCCTGCCGGTGCTTTCGCCGGCCGCCATCTCTTTCCTTCTCACTCTTCTAGTCACCACGACCCGCTTGTAACTATCCGTTCCCGATTCCGACAGGTTATGGGCCCTCCACCAAGTTACATTAGAGAAGAGCGTGTGTAAAGCGCTCGGCGCCACGCTAGTCCTACCTAGTCAAACGTAAAAAAGAGTAGAGCGTGTGCAAACCGCTCGGCGTCACGCTAGTAATTAATCGTCCAACAGACACCACTTTTCGCCTTCGACCTTGTTGTCCGCGAATGTTTTACCATCTCCAATGCAAAAATTAGAAGAGCGTGTGTAAAGCGCCCGGCGCCACGCTCAACCCACCAAGCTTTCAGTCTCATCTAGCCTTTAGCTTACCGATGCTCTCGACCGGATCACGATGTTTAAAACCGACCCGCGAAAACTTGGCCCGTGTGTACTTTAATTTGTACTGTTATTGTTTATTTCCGGAGGCAACGCCGCGACGCTCACATAACTTAGCGGGCAGCTAACCTTTCCCACGGCGGAAGGGGGAAGTAAACACGAGCAATGCCCGTCTATGCTTTTGCGCGCCTGCACGCTCCTAACAACCTTGTTGGCTTTGCTTCTTCTTTGCCGGTCGCTCTCATGTGTCGGCTAATTCGCCCGTGGACGGTTTTTCTCGCCGCATGTCAGACTAGTACATTACGCAATACATTTGGAACCGCTTCTTATCGGCAATTCGCCGGTAGCGGTACGTTCCTGTGAGCGCATGTCGTCACACCTACCCGGCCTGAGACACACGCTACAAGCACTACATCTTCGACCATGATGGTACCTTCCTCGACGCAAGCTAGGACGACGTCAAGACCTCGGCTTCCTTGAGGGGGGGTGTTAGCACTAGAATCCCCTTGCCTAGTGCTTATATGTACAAGGTAACTATTTGCCATCCTAGAACTTAGAGTTATGCTATTAGCGGTACTCTATTCCCTATTAGTGGCGGTTGGCCGGCCATGCCGGTGCCTGCGCCGGCCGCCATCTTTCTCCTTCTCACTCTTCTAGTCACCACACCCGGTCCCCCTCTTGGGCCGGCACGACCTACATGTAACTATCCGTTCCCGATTCCGACAGGAAGTGAGGAGTATTCTTCCCTTCGTTGCCCTTCGCAAAATCGAGAAGGAAATAGCTTATTGCATCACGGAGCACTTCAACGAGATTTCTGTGGATCTCTTCCTTCACACGAAGGCCAGCACCGAGGGCTACCAAATCATCCTAAATCCTCTCTTTTCGAAGCAATGAGCGGAGAGCATGGTCTAGGCAGTGCTACCTTACGGCACAAAGTTCCCCAACCTCAGGCCGACATGAGTTCTTCGGCGGAGGTTGGCGGAGTTGAAGGAGGAGCTCGGCGTAGATGCTAGAGAGCATCAGGCCGCGATGACGCGACAGTTATTTTGATCACGCGCATTCGTTGGCTGGTGGCGAACAAGAAGGACTTCGTCTTTCCGGGGACCGACAACAACCTGCTGATTCAGCGGCTCGGCGACGCCTACGGCATCTTCAAAAAGAGTAAGGCACACGGGACATCCATCGTGATGAAGACGAAATTGAAATTGTTTACAACATGTACCGTATGCGCCGGTTTACAAGAATTACCGTATGCGCCGGTTGCTGTCTCTGGGCCCTCCTAACTATGCCATACAAGAAGCTTACAAGTCAGGGCTATACCGTTAACCACATAATTCCAACCTCTACAAGGGTGTTCGGGGGTTTTATTCCCCCCGGGGGAGTGTGCGAAACGAGGTATTGGCGGCGTGCAATTAGGGGCGTGCGAAGGTGCAGTGCGTGGACGCGCGGCGAGAGGTCGTGCGGGATTCGATGCGGTATACAAGTAGCAGACGATGTAGAGATTGGACAATGTCCGTGTGGAGTTGTGCAAGGATGCGAGACGTGTCGAGTCGTGCTTTGGGGATGAGATTGTGAGGAGGGCAAGTGCGGAGGGTGAGTAGAGAGGTGAGACTTGCGATGGTGGATGAGTGCGGTGGACCCGTGCGGCTCATGACAATGAGGAGGATGTCAACTTCGGTGCCTGGCAAGTGGCAGCGGATGGCATTTGCGAGGGGTGTGTATTTGGCACGAATCAATTGGGCTGTTTGGGAGAGGTTGTGGTCCGTGCAGTACTTCCACTCCCCTATCTAAATATTTTTAATTGATGAGTATCAGCGGCGACCGTTTGTGTGACCGACGTACCAAGGTTCCAGGAGGCGGATAAAGTCGGGTTTGTGCGCCGGGGGTCGTAGCGCGGGGGGGGGGGGGGATCTCGGGGGGGAGGATGGCGGGGCACGAGGTTAGGGAGTCGGGCAAGAGACCTTCGTCAAGAGCAACAAGGCGGGTGGGCATGTGGGTGGGGTTAGGGGGTGACATTCAAGAAGGGTGTGGGTGGGTGTGGGGGATGTGAATGATTTGATGGGTTTGTTACCGAAATTTGCAGTGATGGTCTCCCATGGTCCGCCGTTGTGGCGTTCCAGGAGGGAGAGTATGAGTTGTGGCGCGTTGTTGTGGCGGTCATGTCTTATAGCCCAGACGTGGTGGGGCAGTTACCGGCCATGTGGCCGTTGCTAGTGAATTCGCCACACATGGGGCAGCGCAGGGTGGGGTTGTGGGTGAGGAGGCGGGTGTTGTGAACTCTCCACCTGAATTCTTGCTTGTGGGTGAATTGGATGTTGGTGAGTGTTGTGTGTTTTTTGTGGAAAATGAAGTCGGCGCCGTCCTCCGCGGCGCGGGCGAGGAGGGCACCGTGTTTGGATGTTTGTGAGAGGGGTGTGTGAGTGTGTTTGGTGATGTGAGTGTGAGCGTCAGTTTTGAGGTTTGTGTATCTGTAGGGTATGGGTTCCCCTAGGGTTTGTGGAATGAGGGTTAATGGCCAAGTCCAGTGGCCTATCGACACGTCTGAAAATGTGGTGTATGTTGTGTCGGGTGGGTGTCCATCTTCAACTTGGTTGGCTAGTGTGTATGAGAGGTCGTTTCCTAGTGAGTGGTGTGCTTTAATTTTGCCGAGGTGTGTGCGGGTGCCTGCGTTGCAGCGGGTTTTGAGGGTGTGTGTGATGGAGAGGAGCGTGTCGCGGTGGAGGTTGTGTATGTAAGCGGATGGGCAGTTCAAGTAGCGTTGTAGGAGGCGGAGGGAGCACGCACTGTCTGTGAGGAGGTGGGTATGGCCTAGTTGGAGGCCTATGTCCATGCTTGCTAATATGCTTGCAAATTCAGCGTGATTGATGGTGTGTGAGGGAGGGGTAGAGGTCACCAGAATTTTGTGTGTGCGTGATTGATGTGTGCGATGGAGAGGAGCGTGTCGCGGTGGATGTTGAGTTTGTAAGCGGATGGGCAGATCAAGTAGCCTTGTATGAGGCGGAGGGAACACGCACTGTATGTGAGGAGGTGGGTATGGCCAAGTTGGAGGCCTATGTCCATGCTTGCAAAATCAGCGTGATTGATGGTGTCTGAGGGAGGGGTAGAGGTCACCAGAATTTTGATGCAGGTGTTCGAGGCGGGGTGGGTGGCGGCTGCTCCGAGGGGGGAGGAGCTCCCCTCATGGAGCCGTCTATGTATACGAAGTCCTGCAAGTTCCATGCAAGACTTCCTCAGATGGGGGAGTATGTTAGTTTCGTGCGTTTCGGGAGGGGATAAGTATGGGGTTGGGAGGGGTTGAGGGGGAGATGGTAGATGCTTGCCGAGTGGGGTGAGTAGGTGTCGAAGAGGTGTGGAGGTGGGATGGTAATGATGGGGTTGGGGAGGTGTGTGTTGTATATTGACTCGAGTGTGTTGTGGAGGGCGGTCATGGCTGTGTTTGAGGGTAAGGTGGAGAGTGCGAGGGGGTTGGCGACGAGGTAGATGTCGACCATCCAACGTGTGCTGAATGGGGTGGGGGTGGGGTGGCATGTGTGTTGGTCGGGGGGTAGGAAGGTGTTTGCGTCGTCGGGAAGGGTGTAGAGGTGGTGGGTGTATGGGGAGTCGATGTATTTGGAATGACGGTATGGTGTGTGTTCCCATCGGGGGATTATGAGGATGGTGGCGTTGGGTGTGTGTGAGGCTGTGGAGTGGGCGCTGGTGATTGCGTGTTCCATGGCGCGGCGCATGCATTCGTGGTCGTATCATGGGTTGGCTATGTTGGTGCCGTGCCGTGTGTGTGGGGCGTTGCTGCCGCTGGATGAGAAGACTAGGTCTTCGGGGTATAGTGAGTGATAGGTGAGAGAGTGAAGTGATTTGTTGAGGGGTCGGAGTAGAGTTCTATCTGGGTGTGAAATGTGTTGCGGAGGGCTAAGAGTAGGTCCTCTCTAGTGGCCCGCCGATCTGTTGCGTATGGTGGTGGCGGGTGTGGGTGAGTGGATTTCTGAACGGGAGCCTAGGCGAGTGATGAGGTGGTAGACCTCTTCTTCGAACGAGTGTTGCGTGAGGTCGGGGCGAAAGAGTTGAAATAGGTGACGGACGCGGGGGCCATTGAGGGTAGTGACCACGCGGCCGTCGGGGGTGCAAAGGATGGTGGTGGCATGTAGAAAATAAGCAACAGAAACTTATCATGCCCATTTTTTGCAAGTGACAGAAAATTGAATACAAGAAACCAAAAACAGCTCTGCACGGTTAACCTCCAAGACCTCAAAATTGAAAATAAAAAGTGAATGTGATATAATTTGTGCTTCATAGTAAGCGTACCTGCTTTGTTGTAAGGCAGCTTGGGGTGCTCCCGCTTGTATTCGGCGCGCTCAAGTAGAAATTGCATCTCGGGGATGACCAAGGCCGCGACAAGCTTCCGTATGGGCTTTCGAAATAATGTATTTAAGTCCGGGTGAAGCACAAGGGCCTTCAAAGTCTGTTTCACATGTACATAAGTGGCACAGATAGGCATAGTTAGTTCGTTGTAAACAAATGAGACCATTAACGACGAGGAGGCGTCACATTCAGTGGGGTCAATAGATGTTGAAATACAAAGATGGCACGCGCGAAGTGGGGGGGGGGGGGGAGGGGGTGTTACCTCTCAGTTTGAGTATGGTGGTAGAAGCCTCCAACGCCCGCCGTAATACCAAGTATCCTCACATGGCGCCCGCCCGCGGCGCACCGTCGGCGAATCCGGAGGGGGGTGCGCTCGCAGGCGCGTCGGCATCCCCTCACCTCCCCGTGGTGGGCGCAGGAAACCCCGTAGCCGTGCCACGCTTGGTACGCTAGGGGGCTAACATGGCCGACAGCGCGATCCGCGGGATTAGCAGCTGTCGGGAACGCCCTATACACAGGGCTTTTGAAACAAACCAGTTTGTGTACAATACCGGCGCCAAGATCTCCCGCTCGGGCCGTCCGATATGTTTTTTCTCGGCTAGATACTAATGGATACGTTCCTACTCTAAGGTAAAGCTAGGGATCGATGTTATCGTCGATATTTGACGAGCACATTTCGTTGAAATTTCGGGTACGTTTCGCATTCGGGGTCTCCGAAAACACTACGGAATATGTGGATATAGTCCGGATGTTACCATCGAGGGGTGGGGCATGTACCTCAAGAGCGTTTGGTGGCGAGGAGGGTACGGCCGGATCAACGATGGGACGCGGGCGTTGGAGCAAGTCGTGGCCCGGCGGGAAGCAACGCCATGAAAGGGCGCTCGCTAGCCGTCGATAATCCATGTGCGAGTCGAACCTTCCCGGGGGGAGGCACGACATGTCACCGGCCGGTGGTCGGTCGCAAGCGGAGGAGCGGCTAGGTGAGGCGGCGGCGATCCTCAGGATCAGCCAATTGGGAAGAAGCACTAGGGCATGGCGCTCACTGGCACACAACTACGTCGACATGCTAAATCTCCCGGGGGGAGGAGTACGCTTGGGCGGCAAGGAGGTTGGCCGCGACGAGGGGAGCGACACGATCTTGCGACGACGACCCTCTAGGTCGGCGCCGCCGGAAAACCCCGCACGGATGGTTTTGACTAATTTCCGTGCACCCGCGGCCCGAAGGATCCGGCTACGGTGACTTGCCCCCCCCCCCCCCCCCCCCCCCCCCCCCCCCCCCCCACCCTTTTCGGCACCCGCCACTACCCTGACAAACCTAGATACACGCCTCCGCAAAAGTTCGGACATACATTATGCTAAGCATAAGCTAGTCAACAACACGCTCCCCTCTCACTACGTCAAGCACGACGATACCCGAATACCACCAAATTTTAGGAGAGCCGAGAAGCAAGTAGTAAGCCCCCATCCGGGGTGGTTAGACCCAAGCTTAAAGCGGGTGTTGTCGGTGAAGCTTGTCGAATTAAGCCCATAAATTCCCGTGAAATTGTTTGAAGTACACAAGTCATTCTGAGCGCCACGCTTGGGCATTGCTCAAGCGCTTATACAAAGCTGCATATTACTCTATGTTCCACATAACCGTAATTGAATTAGAAATTGAAATTGTTCACAACATGTCCCGGCAAACTGGAACGAGTGCTGTCTCACGGGCCACTCTACTTCGCCATACATGACTTATTAGCAAGTTGGGCTCGGGTCTCTCCGACCAGGTACATTTCTTATCGACACACCTATCTGCAATGTGTGTCGACGTTCCTCGGGAGTTATATAACTGTAAGCAACCGCAGTAATTGCCACAGTCCCCCCACCTAAGCAATAACAGCGTAATAATTTTGTAATCAAGAAAAACAGATCTAAAAATAAATCCACTTGTCTAGAAATGCAAATCTAAACTGCTGCTCGACCTTCACGATGCACGACCCGCTCCCGCCGAACCGGGGTGTCGACCGGCCTAGGCCGGTCGGCGTTCGGGAGGGACGACGGGCCAGCCTAATCTAGCTCCCGCGTGACTTCGGTCTTGCCGAAGGTAGGAGGGGAAAGGCTGGCAAAAAAACCCTCCTCGCGCGGTCGCTCGTCGATCCCGCCGCTCCATCCCGTAAACCCCGCCCCAAGGTCTTGCCGCGTCCACCGACGCGGCGGTCCTCCGTGTCGAGGTCCCCCATCACCTCGAGGACAGGTGGGGGGGACCGAGACACACAGACATAGAAAAAACTAGCGCTCCTGCCTCCGCGCCTGAATTTTCCCCGCTCATTTCCCCGGTTTTTTCTATGTCTAGTACCCGGGTACCTGTCGGTTTTCCGGCCTGTGACCGTACCCTCCCCCCTCTAATCGCGCGTCCACCGAGCAGCCTTTTCTTGAGCGGGGGCCTCCGCGCTCACCCGGGCCCACGCTCAAGGACCCCTAGGAGTATGAAGGTCTGTCGGGGTAGTGGGTGTCGAAGAGGGGGGGGAGCAGGTCACCGTAGCCGGATCCGGCGGGCCGCGGGCGCCCGGAATTAAACAAAACCCTCCGTGCCGGGTTTTCCGGCGGCGCCGACCCAAAGGGTCGTCGCCGCCTGATCGTGTCGCTCCTCCCGTCGCGACTGTCCTCCTTGCCGTCCCAGCTAACTCCTCCCCCCGGGAGATGACGCTGGACGACGTAGCGGCGCGCTAGTGAGCGCCCTACCGTGGTGTTGCTCCCCAACTAGCTCGACGCCGGGTACGGACATTGTTTTTAGTATCCGAAAAATCCCTCCGTACAGGGCTTTCCGGCGGCGACTGATCCTGAGGATCGCCGCCGCCTCATATAGCCGCTCCTCCGTCTGCCACTAGCCACCGTCATGTGCCATGTCTTGCCTCACCCCTCGGCAAGGTTCGACCGGAACATGGATGGTCGACAGCTAGCGAGCGCCCTTTCCTGGCGTTGCTTCCCGGCTAGCCACCACCAGCTCCAACACCCGCCTCCCACCGCTGATCCGGCCGTACCCTCCTCGCCATCAAACGCTGCCGTAGTACATGCCCCACTCCTAAAAGTAAGGCTGTATCTAGGAGTATATGTACGCGAAAAACATATCGGACGGGCCGAGCGGGAGATCTTGGCGCCGGTAGTGCACAGAAATTGTTTTTTCAAAAGCCCTATGTACAGGGCTTTCCCGACAGCTGCTGATCCCACGGATCGAGCTGTCGGTCCTCTTAGCCCCCTACCGTGCCAGGCATGGCACGGCTACGGGGTTTCCAGCGCCCACCACGGGGAGGTGAGGGGATGCCGACGGGTCTGCGAGCGCACCCCCCTCCGGGGCCGCCGCCGCTGCGCCGCCGGCGGGCGCCCACATAACCGTATTTTGGGGACATTTTGGAGGGGGTTCGGAGGCGTGGTTGCCGTGCTCCATGCGCGAGGTTTGGTTTGCGGGTGTGTGAATAGAGCACGGAAGTTCACGCCGCTGGCACGGGTGATGTCTTTGGAAAGCAAGCGAACAAAAACGCACATGACGTAGGTTTGGATAAACACTGCACGCTGTGAACATGCTAGGGCGATTGGCTTAGGGGAGGGGCGAGGTCCAACTCGACCGTCAGGGACGCATCACGTTGACGCCCGGTGGTGTTTGGAATGCTTGGGTATGTGCTTGTGCCAACAACACCCCCCCCACACACACACACGCGTGGCACGCGTCGGGAATTAGGCTCGGAAGTCAATAGGAATGAAGAATTGGTAAACATGTACAGACAAACCCCGCACAAATCGCCTCATGAGGTGAGCCGAATTCGATGGGTGTTGCTTGGCACTGCGGCTCAGCTTTGCCGGTATAATTTGCAAATTAAAATGATTCATTCAAATCGATTCGTGGGTGTTTGAACTTTGGTGTAGATGCGTTCGACGCGCATTGAAAAGACGCGTCTAGCGGTACATGTTATGAAAAAGAAATGACCATATATAGGTAAGTTGTGATCGCTTGAACATTGTGGCCGAAAGTGGCTTGCCCTTGGGTTGTGCGCATATCGGTGGTAAGTCTACATACACAATTTTGTGCGCTTCCCCCACAGCGGCCTGCCCAACACCTCCTCCCTCCGTCGCCTATGCATGGTGCTTGCGCGACCGTCGCATCAACGTCCATATTGCGGCGTTGTGCGCCCGTTACTCTTTCGTCTAATCAGCACGGCGACTGTTTGATAGAGCGTGCAACACGGGTGCGGGCGCGATAACCCCAAGTACACAAGCCCGGCAGTGCTCGCATTCGCCACTCGTAGTTGTCGGCGCATTCCATTTCGCGCGCAAAAGTGTTGCCTATGATGTCAAGAGATTTGTCAATAAAATCGACGCATGGTTACATTTTCTACTTGCGAAGGTGCGAAATATTGTCCGGACGTTTGTGGAGGAGTGTACATAGAGTGTGGGCCCGGGTTAGCGCGGAGGCCCACGCCCGAAAAAGGCTGCTCGGTGGACGCGCGATCGGAGGGGGGTGGATACGGGCACAGGTCAGACTACGAAATAGGAACCCGGGTACCAAGCAGAGGACAAAACCGGGGAAATGAGCGAGGAAAATCCAAGCGCGGAGGCAGGAGCGCTAGTTTTTTCATGTATATGTGTCTCTCGGTCCCCCCACCCCCCCCCCCCTTCACTTGCCCTCAAGGTGATAGGGGACCTCGACAAGGAGGACCGTCGCGTAGGTAGGCGCGGCAACGACCTTGGGGCAGGGCTTACGGGATGCGGCGGCGGGATCGACGAGCAGCCACGTGAGGAAGGGTTTTTTGCCGGCCTTTCCTCTCCTATCTCATGCAAGACCGAAGTCACGCGAGAGCTAGATTAGGCTGGCCCGTCGTCCTTCACGGACGCCGATCGGCCTAGGCCGGTCGGCACCCCGGTTCGGTGGGAGCGGGCCGTGCATCGTGAAGGTCGAGCAGCAGTTTAGTTTTGCATGTCTTGACAAGTTAATTTATCATTAGATCTGCTTTTTATTGATTACAAAATTTCTGCGCTGTAGCTACTTAGGCGGGGGGGCCTGTGGCAAGTGCACCGATTGCTTACAGTTTTTTAACTCCCGAGGAACGTCGACACATATTGCAGATAGGTGTGTCGAGAGGTGTACTTGGTCGAAGAGTGCCCGATCTAAACTTGCTCGTAAGTCATGTATGGCTGAGTATAGAGGGCCGATAGATGGCTGCCAGTCCAGTTTGACGGTTCACTATGAACAACTTCAACTTCAATTTCAATATCCTCTTATCCTCACATGGTAGCGATTGGTTGTTCGCCGCGTAGACCAAATGGGCGGCCCCCTTGACCGCCATTATCGTCGCGGTCAAAAAATCACCGACAGAGTATACGATGTCGAGCCGCACGCCATGTACGCAGTCTTGTGCGTGATCGCCATGGTCACCACGGCCCCGGAAGAAGCATCAACGCTATCGCGCCCTTATGCTCCGGCGGGCACTTTTCAAGGTAAGGCACAAACCTGATAGGGAAAGAAGCGCGGGTGAACAACAGAGACGACAAACACATTGCGGCGGCAACTTGATATCAAATGAGATTATGCTGGCGGATGATGACAATTATGCGCGAGAAACTTACACGACATTCTTGAGTCCTAGATTCTTCTCGTGCGGAAAGTTTTGGAAGCTAGCGAGTCAACTCCCTGGAAAATGCAGTCGGGCAGACTAAATGAGTTGCGAAGCAAAACGAAACGAAACGTGTCGAGCTGCCACGAGGAGTCGCTAGAACGTGCGGGAAAAAGAAACTCGAGAGCATGCGTATAGGTAATTACGTCTAGTAAAGCCATGTCGTCAGCGTAGCAAATGAGGCGGTTAGCCTCTGAAAGCTAAACGCTAGCACAAATCTGTTCTAGTCTGTCTAGTTCTGTCGTTGAAACATGGCAAAGTGATGTTGTCGAGAGGCAATGGTGAAAGATGTTTCACTGCTGTACTTAGGCAGTAGATGTTGTAAGTGAACAAAGGAATTGTTAAAAGGTTCTGTCACCTCCCTCTACTGCACTGGGCTTAAATAGGTTTCAGCCCAGATTAATTACGCCTGCAAGCTACGCTTACGTGTCAGGCGTTAGGGCTGTCTAACCGTCGTCATCTTCCTCGAGACGCGGCATGCCTAGCATTGGGTTTCACGACGCGGCTCCTTTTGCATCGAAGAGCTCGCTCTGGCGCGTCATCTGGCTGGTTAGATTAATTATGCATATCTTTACGTACCGGGAGGTACTGGTCGTACTGTAGCATCAACACCATTACAATATTGCAGTAGCGACGTACCTACGAGTATACGTCCGTCCTGTGGAAAAGCACGAATTGGAATCCGTAACGAGTACCTCTACAATGTCCTGCAATGTACTGTTGCAGGCCTGTACTCGTCACACTCGTACCCTCCCCCTCTTGACAGATCAATGAGGCCGCCGCGAGGCAGACCTCCGTGGTTCTTGGCTCCTTTACTGAAGCAGTTACTTGGACTCGGGAATGCGCGCTGGGTGAGCGTGCATGAAGTCAATGTACACCTGAGTCTTGGCAAACTTGTGCCATTGGGGCGTCTCCAAAGTGCCTGCCAGAAGGCACTGACGAATTTTGGGTCGCGGTCACTGATCAGCACACGGGGCAGTCCATGTAAGCGGTAGACTCCATGTAAAAACAAAGTTGCAGTTTCTTCGGCAGTAATCGACTCTGTACATGGCAGAAAATGGGCCATTCGAGTTAGATGGTCTACTACAATAAGTACATTGTTAAAGCCGTTGCTCTCAGGCAAGTGTGTCAGGTAGTCAAGACCAACTATGTACCACGGTCTGGGTGGAACAGGCAATGGGTAAAGAGTCGCAGCCATCTGCGGTCGAATCTTAGCTCGTCGACACACGGCGCAGCGTTCACAGAAATCTTTCACGTCTTGGCGGATTCGTTTCCACCAGAATCTGTCGAGTGCTTTAGCAAGAGTGCTAGCAACTCCTCTGTGACCAGCTGACGAACTTTCGTGCAGCTTTGTGATCAATCTCAGTCGGAGCTCAGAGTTCTGTGGTATACAGAGGCGATTGAGGCGCCAAAAGTATCCGTCTCTGGCTTCTATCCGGCTGTCTTTCGTCCACTCACCCTCGTCCCCATAAAACGAGTCTCGTGAGAACCCCTCGCGAATGAGATCAGCGAACTGAGGGCTCAGCTGCAGCGCGTTTGCAGTCAGTAAATTTAACTGTGCGTTTTCAAACAGCAGCTGGGACTTCCGTCGTAATTCTCGATCTGACGGAACCTCGCCATCCCAAAATAAGGGTAATGTGGCCTGAGGTACGAAGTCTGGACGCCGGCTTAACGGGTCAGCTTCATTCAGAGCTCCCTTGCGATATGCAAGTGTCATCGAGCCCACAAACGGTTGCAAATCCCGCAGGTATCTTGCTTGCCGCTTGTTCAGCATGTTGTTCGGTTGCCTGAGCAGATGTCGCAGTGTGTCGTGGTCTGTTACGACAAGGAACTTAGAACATCCTTCAAGACAGGACCTCCAATGCTTGACAGCTTCGCATACGGCCAAAGCTTCTAAGTCGTACGCAGAGTAAGTGTTACCACGCTCAGCTGGATTCAGCTTACGCGCCATGTAAGAGACTGGTTGAAGACCTCCTCCTTGGTCTTGCAACATGACTGTTGCAATCCCCATTGTTGAAGCATCTGTAGCTACGGTGAACGTCGCGTCCGAGCCGACCTCCGGAAGGATCAGGCATGGCGCGGAAATGAGCCGTAACTTGAGAGTCTCGAAGGCTTCCAAACAGGTAGGCGTCAGCGTAACCTTCTGTGGCTGGGACTTCCGCAGTAAGTCCGTCAATGGAGCCGTAAGGTCGCTAAAATGGTGTATGAATCTGGCGTATAAGTTGCAGAATTGTACGAAACTGCGAACCTCCTTCTGCGTCTTGGGCACTGGCAAGTCTGCAACGGCCTCGACTTTCTTTGTGGAAACCGAAATTTTACCGGCTGACACAGTGTAGCCCAGATATTCCATCTCTTGCAGCCCGAAGAAGCATTTCTTAAGGCGTAATTTCAGCCCTTCCTCCTTGAATCGCTGTAGCACTAGACGTAGGTGCTCCAGATGCTCCTCCAGTGTTCGACTGTAAATGCAGACGTCATCCACGTAGACTGTCACGAACTTATGTAAAAAGTCGCAAATAATGTCGTTCATCATCCGCTGAAATGTAGCCGGCGCATTGCACAGGCCAAACGGCATGGCGACCCATTCCATTAAGCCATCAGGGGTCTGAAAAGCCGTCTTGTGAACGTCATGGTCACGCACTCGAACTTGCCAGAATCCATAGGCGAGGTCGAGGTGTGTGTAAAAATTCGCGTCCTTAAGTTCGTCCAGAGTGTCATCCACACGCGGAAGTGGGTAAGCATCTTTACGCGTAACCTCATTAAGGCCACGGTAGTCAATGCACAGACGAAGCGAGCCATGAGCTTTTCGCACAAAAAGAATTGGCGAGCCGAACTCACTGTAGTTGGGACGGACCAGACCAGCCTCTACCGCGTCTTTGAGCTGTCGATTGAGCTCAGCGCGCTCTGCAGGTGATAATCTGTTCAGACGTTGACGTCGCATCGGGCCAACAGTTTCAATGGGATGATCCCACTGTCGGCTTACAGGTGGAGAGTCGACAGGCTGCAGTAATTCCGGGAAGTCATCGAAGAGTAACGACCGAAAGTTGTCACGTTGTTCTGCAGTTAGCTCCTCTCCAGTGTGAAAGTCTATTGGTTGTTCAGCGGCTGACGTAAGCTCAATGACGTAAAATTCAGCATGACGTCCCCTGCTGCGGCGCGTCTTGCGCATGAGTTACTGAACTTTCGTAGATGACAACAACAGACACTCAGGGCGTCGTTCCTCGAGGGTAGTCTTCACAGCTGTGCCGTTCATTAATGTAAAAATTCTGGTTGAACCAAACTTTAAAGACGCATGTTCGTCATCAAGCCATGGTAAAACCATGATTAAATCAGCTGTACGTAAATCACGTAAGACGTAAAAAGTCCGGTGAAATTCGTGTCGGGCCAGCTCAAAAGTGACGTCACAGACTGTCGTAGAAGTCACTCGTTGTCCGTTGGCGAGTCGAACTGGGGTCTTAGTTTCAGACTTCCGAGTCTGTAAAGCTAAGCGTCGTACAAAGTCCTCTGACACAAAATCAAGCGTCGCAGCGCAGTCCACTAATCCAGAAATTTGGTGTGTCATATCCTCGCCATTTAGCTAAGTGCTAGTATCTGACATTATTTATTTCCTCTATAAATAGTACCTGCATCTTAGCGATATTCAGTGACTCTTTTATTGTCATCACGGCAGTACAACTGTATCGCCGTATTTTCCCTCGAAAGTACAGAGTTCCTAGCAGTATCTCTTCTCGATAGTTCTTTTCTAGATAGTTCTAAGAGCTTGTGCGATAAGGTTAGATAGACGGTACAGGTAACCTCAGTTAACCTGTATCACTAGTAATAGTTTGGTTTAGTTAGTAGACAGCACAAGCTACATGTTCTAAGGCTGTTTCTAGAACACCTGAGGTGTGGATATTTAAGACGGGGACTTACTGGTAGAGGTGAGAGACCGGTACAGAATAGAATTACGCCACACCCAGATTGTAAGAAACCCTGTTCCTAAGACAATCTTACTAATTCTCTCTACGCTGTATAATTTGATCCAGAGATTAGGTTCTACTATTAGTCTAAGGTTGCCAACTTAGCCTAACCAAAGTAGCACCTCACACGTGGTTTCGGAGCCTCAGAACAGCTAGACGAGACGAAGATGTCTAACCGAGCAGGAGAGAGACTACCATAGGAAGTTGATGGTCGACCAGAGGGGGCGCCTTCTGGGCCGAACCAGCCGACGTCGACAGATGGTAGAAGACAGCCAGTGCGAGAAGGATCGAGTCCCACGATGGAGCCTATGTCGGTACACGTCACCGAGATGCTACAACGACTAAGTAACCGAGTTGACACTTTTTCGACTGAGCTATCTCAACTGCGTGACCACGTCGACAACGGTTTCAGACATTTTGAAGGACGAGTGAACAGAAGCCGAGAAACGGAGAATTTTCTTCGAGGAGAACAATTGAGATCGGAGAGGACGCGAGAGATGCCAAGCATGATGCCGAACGATGTCAAACCAGCCAAGATCAAGAGCATCGCTACGACTAACATCGACGAGCTGAGAAACTGGTTCCGACATGCACGAGGGTATCTACGGTATCACAGCGTTAACCCTGAAGAGCAAAGAGGAGTGTACTGGGTATCTGGCTTTCTGGAAGGACCACTATCGAAGTGGTGGTACTCCCAAGTTGCGCAGACAGGAGATGATGAAGTCGGTGGAGGATTTTCCGGAGTTTTTGAGATGGAGAAATCCTTAATTCAGGAATTCTGCGGAAGAACACCGGCGGAACAAGCGAGATTGAATTTGGACAAAGCGAGACAGAAAACCACGGTCCTGAAGTATGCGACCTATTTTCGAGAACAATTATTGGAGCTTCCTCACCGTCACGAAGAAGATAACGTACATGATTTCCAGCGCGGTTTGAGACCCTCGATTCATAAGGAAGTTGCCCTGAAAAACCCTAAGACCCTACACGAGGCGATTCAAGCAGCTCTGCGAGCGGAGGCAGCGGAGACCAAGATTGAGACGACCCAACGCTCGACAGGCCGACTGAACGCCATCGAAGAAGACAACGACTTTTCAGAGGCAGCGGAGGAGATCGACAGTGAGTCGGAGGAAGATTTGCATGGCGCGACCGAAGAAAAGCCGCGGGAGCTGTACGAGATTAGACGCCTCACTCAAGAGGAGGTCGACAGATTTAAGAAGGAGGGCAAGTGCTTCATTTGCCACAAGAAGGGACACATCGCTATCGACTGCCCAGACAGAAAGAACAAGAAGAACGACAGAACGAAGAAATCCCGGCCGGGAAAGTGAGACCTGAGTCGGCAGCTCGCGGCAAGCTGCAGGATGAGGTTTCGTCTCCTACAGCGACTCAGGAAGAGACCAGAACAGAAGAAGTACGAGACCCGTTACCTCAAACGACATTGAGGCCAGTCTTTAGGAGCAAGGACTTTAGCGACTGGATGATGAATAGGGAGTATTTCCTGAAGTACTCTCAGACCTACGGACCTTTCGACTTAGATGGAGCTAGCGATAATGACGGCCTTAATTCTCAAGTGGCGGAGGATTTTTGCTGTCCGGCGCGCCCATTTCAGGAGAGAGATTTACAGAAGTACCGGAGAATTTGGCTAAATGCGCAATTTAATGAATTAGAAGATTTTTTGGGCCATTATTTGCGGAGTAAACTGCTTCATCCCCATCTGAGAGCGGTTATAGTGGTTCCAAAATGGAGGGCAAAACCATGGTTCAAGCTGCTGCGAAATTTCCGGCTTGTCGACGAGCTGGCGGCGAAAGAACATGTGTTTACCTGCCCCGCGAACGATGGAATAGAAGGAAGAAGGCAAGATGTTGGTGGACCGACAAGATGGACAACGCAAGTCTACGTCGACGACACCGATCGAGTTCGATTTCTGCCTCAGAACCTACAGAATCCCCCGAAGACCTACTGGACTCACTCGACGACTCTTGTTACCGATGGCCGACGAGTGTTACTTGCGAAAGAGGACACTGGCATGGTCTGGTTTCCTGGTGTCAAACAGGAGATTGAAGACGCGACCCCGGAATACACAGCAGTGCGAGCTCTTACGGAGACAACTAGATTAAAGGTGAGCGAAACAAATTTACGCCTTTTAGGGACGGAGTCTTCCGGACAGAATAAGCGCTACGTGTATATCGCTCGCGTTCGACCCGGATCGATACCGGACGCTACGTAAACTTCTCGGGCAGTATGGGCTACCTGGAAGGAATTAATTTCGGCACGGCGTACGGGTTATCTAGTCCGTGGAGAACAGCAGTTCCCTCTTCGTTACGAGACTTTTGGGAAACCGATCGACGGGTGGATGAACAAGAACGTCCGACTAGAAGACAGTGTTCCTGCGACGCTACATGTATCCACAACCCAGTCTGGAACAAGTCTGTTAGTGTTGGGAGGCACCTTACGCGGACAGCGATGCCGTATTTTGGTTGACTCTGGCGCTTCGGAAAATTTCTGCAAGGCTGAGTGGGTACGGGAGCATCACATCCCGACGGTTACTGGAGAGAAATACCGGATAAAATTGGCAGATGGTAGTACAACTACGACTCGCCAGCGACTACGGAATGAAGTGCTCACAGTAGGGACCCTAGACATACGTCTGGACGCAATTACGACAGAACTGGATAAATTCGACATCATCCTCGGTCAACCTTGGTTACAAGCCGTCAACCCGGATATAGATTGGTCTACTAAAACGATTCGCGACCGTAAAACTGGCGAAGCTATGGTGTCTGGCGACGAGTACACCGTACCTGTGGCAGTACATCACTTGGAGGCGGATGCGATGGCAAAGCTGCTTAGACAACAACCAGCAGACCTCTTCGTGATTGGACTACGAGAAGTACAGGACGCGGTCGACGACATCAACACTGATCAACAACCTTGCGAGATTCGTTACGAGATTCCCTGAATGAGTTTACGGACATTATCAAGGAGCCTGACGGTCTACCGCCAACTCGCGAGTGCGACTTTGAAATTAATTTGGAGTGCGATGAACCACCTAAGGAGCGAACGTACCGTATGTCACCAGCAGAACTCCGGGAGGTTCAAGTACAGTTGCAAGACTTACTCGCAAAAGGCTGGATTCGTCCGTCTAAATCTCCGTATGGTGCCCCGATTTTATTTGTTCGCAAGAAGGACGGTACCATGCGTATGTGCGTAGACTACCGGAAACTCAACGACCTTACGAGGAAAGACCGAACACCGTTACCCCGGATTGATGAGTTACTCGACTCGCTATATGGGGCTCACTATTTCAGCACGCTAGACCTGTATAAAGGCTATCATCAAGTTCGAGTCAAGGAGCGCGACATACATAAGACAGCATTCCGAACTCATTACGGACTGTTCGAGTACTGCGTTCTACCCTTTGGACTTTGTAACGCCCCAGCTGGATTCCAAGCGATGATGAATCGAGTTTTGGCCCCGTATCTTGGCAAGTTCTGCGTGGTATATTTGGACGACGTGTTGATCTACAGTAAGACGGCCGACGAACACCTCGAGCATATTCGACTCGTGTTACGAGAGTTGCAGCGACACCAGTTGCATATCAAACTCTCTAAGTGTTACTTCGGACGATCGAGCGTCAATTTTCTTGGGCATGTGGTGGAAGCTGGACATATCCGAATGGACCCCGACAAGGTTGAGGCAGTACATAATTGGCCCCGACCGAAATCTGTGACTGAAGTACGTGGATTTCTGGGACTTGCTGGATATTACCGGAGGTTTATCAACCAATTCGCAACCCTAGCAACCCCATTAACGGACCTGACCAAGAAGACACCGGAATTTCGCTGGACTCCTCAAGCCGAGTCAGCATTCGAGCAAATTAAAGACGCGATGGTACGTGCACCAGTACTGGTAATTCCTGACACTTCTCCTAATGCAAGGTACACAATGTACACAGATGCTTCTGGATTTGCAGTAGGAGCTGTGCTATTACAAGACCAAGGTATTGGATTACAACATGTTGCGTACCATGCTCGAAAGATGAACAAGCATGAGGTACACTATCCTGTCCACGAACAAGAGCTACTGGCAGATCGCGACGCTCTACTGAAGTTCCGTTGCTACTTAGATGGCGCGGCGGGATTTACAGTAATTACGGACCACGACACGTTGCGACACTTCTTTCGGCAGCGCGATTTGTCTACTCGACAGGTGCGATGGCTTCAAGTTTTAGCACCTTACCAGCGACAGATGGACATCGTATACAAGAAGGGAGCAGTCAACCAGGCAGACGCTCTGTCTCGCCGACTTGACCTGAAGGACTCATTACAGAAGCTGCAACTGTTACGCGATTGGACCAACGACGAAGCATAATGCGAGTTACACGCACAGATTTTTTCCCTGGAATCCCGGTTACATCCTGACTCTGGACTTCATGCGGAAATCAAAAGTGCTTATGATTCGGACAAATATCTGCTTACCCGGAAATCTCTGCCTACCTGGCTGGTACGTCAATCTAATGGACTCTTGTACGCCTACGGGACAAGACTGTATGTTCCGAACGTCTCTACATTGCGATCAAGAGTAATGTACGAACTACACGACGCACCGACCGCGGGACACCCTGGTATTATTCGACTATTGGCAGCAGTAACCCGGACGTTTTGGTGGCCTAACATGAAGCGGACAGTACAACACTATGTACGCAACTGTGTTACCTGTCAACGCAACAAGGCAGCGCGACACAAGCCTTACGGACTCCTTCAATCGCATGAGGTACCGACCAGGCCCTTTGAGCATGTATCGCTTGACCTGATTACGGACCTTCCTGAGTGCGATGGGTATGATGTTGTGGTGGTATTCGTCTGTATGCTTACGAAACGGACGATTGTCGAGCCAATTACGAAAACGATTACAGCGGAACAATTAGCAAAAGTTATGCACCGCGCTGTTTTTTGGTCAGATTGATTTGAATCTAGAGGTTTGCATATCCAATATCATGTGTACGGGACAGTAACTCTAGCGGTTACTGTTACCGTTAATATCGGCGCGTCTCACCTGCAGGGCAACCACCTTGCCCGAGCAGTTAGACGCAGCCAACGACCAACGACTTCCCCAACGGTCAGCTCTAGCTAGCCCGTGCCTTATAAGCCGTAGCTAGCCACGAGCCTAGGCACTCTCTGCTTTCGCGCTCAGCCAATCTAGGCTTCGCGCGAATGCAGTCTCGACTCTCGTAGTCGAGTAGGGTGTCAATCTTACTTTCGTCCCATGCGCACTCGAGCGTCACGCGACACTTCCCCTCGTTCAGCTACAGCGTTCCCCACTATGCAGCCCGAGCAGTCTACATCCGCCGCAGCGGCCGACCCTCACGCTACCACACTCGAACAACGCACAGCCGAACAGATTCGTACGGCGGTTTTGGAATCGGAACAACGCATTACTGAGCAGTTTTTGGCGGCTAACGCTGCCTTACTCGCTCAGCTTCGACAGCCGACAACCACACCCGCTACTACTGATCAACAGCAGTCCATTCCCCCCGACGCGACCACAGCGACGGAGGGTGGCAAGGAGGCCCCCGTGCCACCTATCGACTTGCTTGACGACGAACCCGACCCCTCCGCGGCCGAATTCGTCGACTTCACCTACTACGGCGAAGTCATCCCACCCGGCCTCGAACGTCCCCCTCGCGACGTCGACGAGCCACGTCTGTGGACACTCACGGACGACACCGCCCGCTCGCTAAGCGACAAACGCACCCAGGCAGCCTACGACGAGTACCTACACATCGGGTGCTATGCCTTCTTCGACAGCTGCGCCAACGCGGCAATCGGCGAGGCTCTGGACACGCTGTCGCACGGCACACCTCTACCGCCAGAGCAGGCGGAAGCGATTACCCTCATCCGAGCGGGTCATCGCACCCACATGGCGACGGAGGAGGCCGCCCGTACTAGATTGGGCTTCCTCCGCCTCACCAAGGGCGGACAAACGAGCACAGATGCGGACCGCGTCTTTGCCGAACTGGCCCACGAGCGCTTTTGCCGACCGCGCCCTGCCGCGGTCTCCGGCACATTGGATGCGCTTCGCCAAGCGTTCGTCGACCGCACGCTGGAAGTCAGCCTACACGCCGCCAGCAAGGCCGCCGCCGGAGCTGCCTTCGCGAAAGTCACACCGGACAAGCCTCCCGGCCCCGATGCGCGATCCCGCAAAGCCGCCGCCGACAAACGCAAGGCCGCTGCAGCAGCAGCAGCCGCGGCCCGCGCCACCCCCGCCCCGAAGCCGACCGACCCGGCTAAAACCTCGACCAAGAAATGACGGTGTGGCCCGCCGCTCCGATTCCTGCTCCCCGACGTCTTCCTTCATGCGCCACCGCGTGCGTCGAAGATGGCGGGAGTGGGAGCGCATCGGAGCGAGCGGCCAAGTCCTAAACTGGATCCGCCATGGCGTTCGCGTAAAGTTCAAGCAAGGTCTACGCCCCAAGCCCTTCAACCACGGCATCTCTATGCTCGACGCGACGCCGGCCCAACTCGAGTTTCTAAACTCGGAGCTCCCCCGCTTCGAGGCTTGCGGAGCTTGGGAGCGGGCGGACAACCCTCGCTACGTTTCCCGGATGTTTCTAGTTCCAAAACCCGGGTGCAACCAATGGCGTTTGATTATCGACCTTCGAGAACTCAACCGTTATTGCTCGACCTTCACTATGACGTGCGAGACGCTCAAGCACCTACGTCACCTCTCGCGGCCGGGCGACTACTTCGTCTCCCTCGACCTTGCCGACGGGTACTACACCCTTGGCATCCGGGAGGAAGACCGCGACTTCTTCACGGTCAACTACCGCGGCACGCTATGGCGCCTAGCATGCCTCCCCATGGGTTGGTCGGGGTCGGCTTACTACTTTTGCAAGCTCACTCAAGTGTTCACAAACCACCTTCGTCGCCCACCGCCACCGGTGCCAACGGCCACTTCCCCTCACAGTCGCCGCCCCACCAAGCGCTTCCTCCGAAACACGCGGTGGCGGGGAATTCGACTCCTACCCTACATGGACGACTTCCTTTTCCTCGCCGACTCTTACGAGGACGCCCTCCTACTGCGACAGCGCGTTCAAGCCCTACTCGACAGCCTCGGCCTCGAACGCAACCCCAAGAAGGGCGTTTGGACACCTACCCAAGTAGGCGACCATTTAGGCTTAACGGTGGACCTCCAACACGGCATGTTTCGCGCCCCCCCCGCAAAACTTCAACAGCTCGCGCAACAAGCTTCATCCCTCCTCGGCCGAGCTGCGTCAAACGCCCGGTGGCTACCCACTCGCCAACTCGCGGCTTTCGCCGGAAAGGCGCAGTTCCTCTACCTCGCCATCGCCCCCGCGCGCTTCTTTTTGCGCGAGCTACACAACGTGTTAGCCACACGGGTTGGGTGGGGCGGACGCGTCCGCCTCACCCACCAACTACGCCGAGACCTCGAGTGGTGGCGCACGGTCCCCACTCAACACAACGGGCGGTCCATCTACAAGCCTATCGAGACCGCCTACCTCCACGCCGACTCGAGCGACTACGGTTGGGGAGCCGTTCTCAACGAGAACTCCAACTATCAAGCCCGAGGCTTTTGGAGCGCTACCGACCGCCAACAACACATTACGTGGAAGGAACTTCGTGCGGTGCGACACGCGGTGGAATCTTTTCTACCCCAACTCCGAGGCCGACAAGTCCTCCTACACGAGGACAACACGGCGGTGGTCGCCGCCCTCACCAAGCTCACCTCGCGCTCGCCCGCCATGATGGCCGAACTCCGTCGCCTGTGGTACCTCCTCGACAGCAACGACATCAACATCCGGCCGCGCTACATCCGCTCGGCGGCCAACATATGGGCCGACGCGCTAAGCCGGGAGTGGGACTACGAAGACTGGCAGCTCAACCCTCGTGTTTTCGCCTACCTTCAACGCCGGTGGGGGCCGCACAGTATCGACCGTTTCGCCTCGATGCTCAACACGCAGCTACCACGCTTCAATGCCCGCTGGCGCGACCCCCTATGCGAAGACATCGACTGCCTACACCTCCCCGACGCGGCGTGGAGGTGCGAGAACAACTACTGCAACCCCCCTTGGTCTGCCCTACCGGCGCTGGCAGCAAAACTCGAACAAGCTCAAGCAGCGGCTACCGTGGTCGCCCCCTACTGGCGAAACAAAACGTGGTACCACGCGTTCGCACGCTTGGCCACCGAGACCGTGCACTTCCCAGCGTCCCGCGACCTGTTCTTTCCAGGCAGGCTGGGCAAGCACGAAGGGGTCGGGCCACCCGCGTGGAGCATCGTGGCCTTTCGGCTAACACCCCCTCTTGGCTCTACACGCGACGCGGTGCGATTGGCCGAGCGATATGCCCGGACCGATTAAAACCACCTGTACAGCTCGTTCCCAATCTGCGTACAGGACCGCCGCGCTACGGCTTACGCCGGGAAGCAGCACAGTCGCCCTGGTCCACCGATTTAGCTGAAACTTTCCAAGACCTCCTAGGATCAGACAGACTCGGGGTTACGGCGGTTGCCCTACTCAGCAACTCGCTAGCGCCCTCGACGTACACGAGCTACCAGAGCGCAATCGGGCAATTTTTTATTTTCTGTGCAGAGGAAAACATCGCCCCGCTACAGGCCACACCCGCCACAATGGTCCGTTACACGGCCTGGCTGGCCCTGCGCGGCACGGTCGCTGCGAGCTCGCTGCAACCCTACTTCTCCGCCATAAACAAGTTCTTCCGTGACCACCGGCGCCAACCCGTCGCCGTGGGCGAACTTTTGGCGGACGCCCGCCGTGGCTTCGAAATGCTACAGCACCGCCTGATACCTACCACCGCTCGCCTCCCGCTACCCGCACAAGTCGCACTGGACATCCTACACTACGCCAACACCCTTCACGATACTTTCGCTTGGACCCCTGCTGCCTTCCCCCAGATGCAACGCTTCCGGGCCTGTTTAGCGGTGTGCGTCAATTACACGTTTTTCTGCCGCGCCGAAACCGGCGCCCGCTGCCAGACAGGCGACCTTGTGGTCGACCAGCCTTCGCAGCAAATCTGCCTCTACGTGCGGAAATCTAAGGGGGACCAGCGCCGCGACGCCAGCGATAAACTAGTCATCGCGGTACCTGTAGCCGCTAACCCCATCCTGGCGAACCTAATCCACTACTACACAGAACAACGCGCTATCTTCTGCACCAAATTCTACAGCAAGCCACCCCCGCTCGCCTTCTGGAGTTTCTCACCTTCAGAACCCTCTACCGATTGGGGTGCCGCGTCCACCATCTCCGCCTGGCTCTCCCTCGCCCTCCTCGCAGTCAACTCGTCAGCGCCCGCCGGCTTTAAATGGACGTCGCACAGCCTACGGAAAGGCGCGGCGTCCGCTGCCAGCTGCATCGGCGCGCCCCTCCCCGTAATCAAATTTATGGGTGGCTGGGCCAAGAACAGCTCTGTGACTGAAGGAAAATATATTGACCCAACCATGACCCCAACACCTGCTGCTTGGCGGTTCTTCGGCTGGCTCACTCCGTCCCCCCCGCAACACTAATTCTGGCTGTGCAAGCCTTTGGCTTTAGGTTACTGGCAAAACGTGCCCTAGGGTAAATGGTCAGATTGATTTGAATCTAGAGGTTTGCATATCCAATATCATGTGTACGGGACAGTAACTCTAGCGGTTACTGTTACCGTTAATATCGGCGCGTCTCACCTGCAGGGCAACCACCTTGCCCGAGCAGTTAGACGCAGCCAACGACCAACGACTTCCCCAACGGTCAGCTCTAGCTAGCCCGTGCCTTATAAGCCGTAGCTAGCCACGAGCCTAGGCACTCTCTGCTTTCGCGCTCAGCCAATCTAGGCTTCGCGCGAACCCACCCACCCATCCCTATAATCCTGCGCTAATTGACCCCCAGACCCTGTCTGTGGGCGTCCTTTGGCCAAATTGTAAGCAAGCTGACATCTTTGGCAAAACGTGCCCTAGGGTAAACGGCATTTTGGCTTACCACGGAAATTAATATCCGATCGAGATCCCCGGTTTATGAGCGAATTTGACGATAACGAGCCTAGCCGTACTTTACCGGAGCAAGTGAAGATTCTGGTCGAGATGCACAGATTTGCCCACGACTACGTCAAAGCAGCCCAGGCACACATGCAAGACGCTGCAAATCGGCACCGGTTACCAGTACCTTTTACAGTTGGCGACAAGGTTAAGCTCAAGGCGACAAATCTACGGTTTGTACAACAGCCATGTTCTAAACTACGCGACCGCTACATTGGACCGTTTCTCATTACGGAGGAAGTTTCCCCGGTTGCATTTCGGCTTAAGCTACCCCCTGGAGTACGGATTCACGATGTTGTACACGCCAGTCTACTGGAGAAATGGAATTCAGAACCAGAACATGCCAACAGTGCGCAGCCAATTCCGATTGTGCACGATGCGAAGCGATTTGAAGTCGATAAAATACTCGACGTGGCTTTTAACTCCAATGGCACGGGACTTTTGTTTAAGGTCCGCTGGGCAACACCGTTCAACGTACCTAGCGAGGACACTTGGGAACCCATGCGAGGAGTCAACCACTTAAACATCTTTTCCGAATTCCTTCGAACGGATGTTTATCGAGAATTTTCTGGCACTCCTGACTTTGTCAGATTTCGCAATCGCTGGCCTGCAAGAACCCCCAAGAAACCAAGACCCTGAGTACTGCACAGCGAGGACGCTGGTGCTTAAGGAGGGGAGAGTGTCATATCCTAGCCATTTAGCTAAGTGCTAGTATCTGACATTATTTATTTCCTCTATAAATAGTACCTGTATCTTAGCGATATTCAGTGACTCTTTTATTGTCATCACGGCAGTACAACTGTATCGCCGTATTTTCCCTCGAAAGTACAGAGTTCCTAGCAGTATCTCTTCTCGATAGTTCTTTTCTAGATAGTTCTAAGAGCTTGTGCGATAAGGTTAGATAGACGGTACAGGTAACCTCAGTTAACCTGTATCACTAGTAATAGTTTGGTTTAGTTAGTAGACAGCACAAGCTACAGGTTCTAAGGCTGTTTCTAGAACACCTGAGGTGTGGATATTTAAGACGGGGACTTACTGGTAGAGGTGAGAGACCGGTACAGAATAGAATTACGCCACACCCAGATTGTAAGAAACCCTGTTCCTAAGACAATCTTACTAATTCTCTCTACGCTGTATAATTTGATCCAGAGATTAGGTTCTACTATTAGTCTAAGGTTGCCAACTTAGCCTAACCAAAGTAGCACCTCACATGGTGTCCGCCATCAGGAGTTTTCACGGTCAGCTCGGTTCGAATTAACGGGCGAGCTTCCGTGAGGTCATTCAGTAGGGCTGTAGCTGGCGAAGAAAATTGTCGCGGCGTAGCGATGGACGCTTCCGCACTGTCTGAAGGTACAGGTACCGAGTTGGGTTGATCAGGTGCTGTCGAGTCGTTAAACGCACAATCTGCGTCGACTAACCACAGTTGTACATGCCAAGGAGCTGGAGCAACCACCTCCTGTTGCGCTGGGTTCTCCTGTGACTGTCGAGTAAAAAGTTGAGTCCTCGCTGGGAATTCTTGGTAGAGTTTACAGTGCTTAGTCACTCGAGTAAATTTCGCCCACTTCGGTAGTACAAATACAGCCATCGTAGATGTCGGAGATGTTCGACGACAATCCTCAAAATGCTCTGCAATCTACTCAGCTAACTCCCAGGGTGGGTTGATGAACACCCGTTCTCCTGTCAAATCTCTGTCAAGAATCGAGTCACTCGGCGAACAGTGAGGTAAGTCACCATGCGAGTTAAGACCTTCATCATCAGCACATCCCTCCAATGTGAAGTTGAATCGTGCATGCACAGGGTCAAAGACTGAGTCAACCAGTTTCCAATCAATTGAACGTCTGGTTACATGTTTACGACTCTGTCTCTGCTTAGTCTGACGACGACGACCTGCTACTTGTGTTACAGGTGTCGCGACTGTAGTCGATGGAGATGCCGAAGGTGTTTCGACGACCTCTGCCGCTAACAATGTCTCAGAATGAACAGTAGATGTAGCCGGCTGCTCCAGTTCATTAGTAGAACAGCCTTGCCACCATCATTGCTTCTTAGATTCCATTGGTGCCTTGCCCTTCCCCTCCGGGCATTGGAACAGTCGGCGTCCCTTCTTGTGGCACTTGAAGCAGAGTCCCTCGTCCATGTGACGTTGACGCTCCTCAGGTGTCATCGCCTTTGAGAGTGTGTTGAAATCTTCGCGGCCAGATGTTTGACCACGTCCACCATTATTGCCTCCACCGCGTTCACGTCCGCGGCCACGTCCACGGCCACCTATGTTACGCTTCCAAATCTTAGAGGCTTCGTCGAGAGGGTCCTCAAGATTGCGCTTGCGTGTAGGCTGGGCAGATGGGCCAGCAATAGACCTCGTATTGCCGAGTTGCGGCGAGTCTGTAACGATGTCGTTCAGAAAATTTTGCAGCTCCACCAGTGTAATCTGGTACCCCCTCTGAGCTCGGTGTGACTTCGCGTGGCTCTTCAGCGTAGAGTTCGCTAAGCCGTTAATGAAGCGCACACACTGAACATCTGCTGTCAAGTGCTCACGAGACCGACGTAAGTAGTCGTTGTACTGTTTAGTGTAGAGCGCGTAACTCATCGTGCTGCTCTGCGTAAAGCTGAGCAAAGCGTTAATTGCGTCGTCCTTGATGTTCGGAAGAAACGTTGAGTTGCGTAACTCCGTAACAAGCTCGTTGTACGTAGATGGAATTGGAGGCTGAGTTTTCCGGTTCAGCCACCACCCATTCAAATGTCCAGCGAACTGTGAAGTAACCCATATAACTGAGTCGTACGAGTCAGGCGAAATCCCGAGCATGAGAAAACGCTGAGGCTGAGCTTCAAGCCAATCCTCCAATACATGAGCTACTTGGCCATTCTGATACGGTGAATTAATTGCAGCCTTACGCTGAGTCTCCGTGAGTGTCACTGGTAGTCCTGCCAAGTTGTGGGTAGGCATCGGCATTCCCACTCGTAAATCTGTAGGCCCTTCACCAGTCAGTCGGTTGATGTGTCCGCGAATCAGCTGCCAGACAGAACCATAGTCGACCGTCGTAAACCGGGTGTGCATGTGGTACTGTCTTGGGATAGACGTGTCGTCTTGCAGGACTGGAACGTGTTGTTTAAGCGCTCGGAAAAAGAATTCCCACTGAGTCACGTAACCAAAGTGAAGTAACTCACTCTTGTGCTTCTCAGCACGAAGTAACCCCTTCTATGCGGGCGTAAGTGTCAGACCGTCAATGTTGATTGTATCCGGGACGACGTAAGTACCATCCGGATTAACTGTCGACTGAGCTAAAACAGCCTGCTCAACCTGAGCAGGTGTGCGTAAGCTGTTCGTAGCAAACAAGAAAGGAATAGAAGCCGAGTACACATAGACAAGTTGTCGTCCTTGAGGTAGCGTAACAATTACAGGTTCACCACTCAACAGTGTCAAATCATCCGGTGTCAGAACAAGACCGGTCTCCTCGTGTAACTCGCGAACAACAGCGTCGACATGCTCTTCGTTAGGTAAGACAGAGACAGCTAGGAACCAAGTTTTACCATAACGAGGCTCACGCTGTAATACCAACTTCAAGTCCGACGGTTTAATTCCTCCAACGTGAATTATGAACACCACGTAATGTCCGGGTCCTAGAGAAGCCATCTCAACTCAATCAAGCACGTCGAGCGAATCAATGAGCAACGAAAGCGTGCGTCGACCAAAAAGCTCCGAAACCAGTGAGGCGGTTAGCCTCTGAAAGCTAAACGCTAGCACAAATCTGTTCTAGTATGTCTAGTTCTGTCGTTGAAAGATGGCAAAATGATGTTGTCGAGAGGCAATGGTGAAAGATGTTTCACTGTTGTACTTAGGCAGTAGATGTTGTAAGTGAACAAAGGAATTGTTAAAAGGTTCTGTCACCTCCCTCTACTGCACTGGGCTTAAATAGGTTTCAGCCCTGATTAATTACGCCTGCAAGCTACGCTTACGTGTCAAGCGTTAGGGCTGTCTAACCGTCGTCATCTTCCTCGAGACGCGGCATGCATAGCATTGGGTTTTACGACGCGGCTCCTTCTGCATCGAAGAGCTCGCTCTGGCGCGTCATGTGGCTGGTTAGATTAATTATGCATATCTGTACGTACCGGGAGGTAATGGTCGTACTGTAGCATCAGCACCATTACAATATTGCAGTAGCGACGTACCCACGAGTATACGTCCGTCCTGTGGAAAAGCACGAATTGGAATCCGTAACGAGTACATGTATTGTTGCAGGGCTGTACTCGTCACACAAACATACCTCATCAAGTTGAATTGCTAGCTCCTCACTCTAGTCGTGACATCCCCTAAAAACTTTTTTTGCTTGTTTTTCCACTCGCTCGAGCCGTATGACATATTCCATTCTAGAAACGACGCGGCCATGTCCGGCTCCTCGTTTTAAACCTCCACGTACATCGTTCATTCTTCCGCCAGCCCCTCGCTCAGCCACTCGATAGTTACGACATCTCATGCACGGGGTACAACTTTAGCA